>JAVSCE010018871.1:0-105609 GCA_032199065.1 Smutsia gigantea
GGAAGTAATGTGTGAAATGATACATTACTTTGGATTTGAGGTCTGACCTTGTGGGAGGTCTGCTGCACATAATTTGGATTGCCCTGCCTAGAGGAGGAGACATCTTAATGATTTTTAAGGTCTCCTACATCAATAATCAATGGTTCTAACATAGAAGTCTTTCAGATAAGTTTGCCAATTTGTCTAGTTTTTGATACCAACTAAAATTATTTTTCAAATGCCTTTGTTCCAAACAAATTGTACCTCATATGTCTAAATTTCCTTCCCAAGTATCATTCTGTCAACACATTCTGTCCTTGTGAATTTTTATTGCAGATCGGTAGTACAGGATGTATTGGGGAGAAATCAGAATGTTAGTATTACTAAAAATATTTCCAGTAGTGCCTCACATTATCTATAATACCCTGTGACTTCAACATTATTATAATCACAGAAAACAGAGTCTACGTGGATATTATTTTTGTAACATATAATTATGCTGCTTTAAATGAGCTATGTTTCTACACTTACCTGAATGTGAATAAGAATTTTAAAGAATCAAAGACACACGAAATAGCCTTTGTTTACACAAACTGATGTCAAAAATGAATCAGCTATAAGAAACTTCACTTTTTCCCATATGCCTGTTTTATTTATTAACTTTTTTTTCCCTATAAGAACAAATCTTCCAGACTTGTTAATGCCAGTTTTTGAGAGTAAGTAAAAATATTGCCTTCTGGTAATATCTTTCTTCCTTTCTCATGTCTTTATGCTCTTTATACATTTGTATTGCCTATTTAAACAATGTTCTAAATTGTGTTGGGGAAAGAAAGGGTTCAGGAATGTGTGGTAATTTACTGTTTCCTTTGCTTCTATTAATTTCAAATTTCTTTTCCATTCAGAAATATTTTCACAGAGTATGATATTTGCATCAGTTAAAAAAACACTATGAAACTAAGTAACACGGACATAGGGAATGCTGAAGCTGTGTGTCTCTTGGGGCATCCTACACACTTATTTGAACAATTTCAAGGATTTAATTATTTTCTCACTGAATAAAATTAAAAGTACACAGCTATCATTATAGATGTTTATTTTAAACTTATTTTAAAAATCTGCCTAGTTGGTAAGAGTAATACTTACTGGGTTTCCTTGCAATTTTCTCTAAACATCCACAGTTGTTTTGTATATATTGCCAGAGTACAAGATGAATTACTTCTGTAAGAAATGACACTTAGAGAAAAGTGACAAGATAAACTTAGCACTACCTTTATTCAGTAGAGCTCTGGGGCAGGAAAAACAACCAAGCCAGAAAGAGGGATACATGGGGCCATAAAGAGAGGAAAAAGGATGGGACCTGTTCCTAATAAACTATGAATATGACCAGAGGGTTGGTGGAAATTGAAGTTTGTGGATCAGGTGAAGAGATAGTAAGAGCTAAGTGGGAGAGGAGTTCTTAACAGAATCAGTGAAGGGATTGGAAGTTAGAAAACACTACAAGTAAATGTGATCACAGAGAAAAGGAAGCTGGTTCTTAAATCAGGTGCATAGCATCTTCTGGACCTTAAAATATTTCTATAGGGATGTGCCTTGCAAGTTTCCTCACAGAGAGTCTTGAATGTGCCTTGTATTCATTTTCCATTGTTGCATAACAAATTACTACAAATTTAGTGGCTTAAAACAAAACCTGTTCATTGGCACAAAATTCTGAAGGTCAGAAGTCTGGGTAAGTTCATGTGCGTTTCCTGCTTAGGGTCTCACAAGGCTGAAATAGAAGTTTTGGACAGACCAGGTTCTCATCTGAAGGCTCTGGGTAAAAGCCCATTTCTAGGCTCATGCATATGGTGGGCAGAATCTAGTTCCCTGGGGCTATAGATCTAAAGCCCTGTGTTCCTTGCTGGCCATCAGCCAGGGGCCATTCTTGGCTCCTGGATGCCATCTGCATTCCTTCTCCCATGATCCTCTCCATCTTCCAACCGGCAGTGGTTCATCAAGCCCTCTACATAACTTTAATCTCTCTGGATTCCTATTCTGCCAACAGCCACAGAAAGGAAACTGGGTCAACTGATTTGTAACTTTAACTACATTTGCAAAATCCCTTTGCCATGTAACATATGTAGCCACAGGAGAGATGTGCCATCATACCACAGAAGAGGGAATTAATTATACAAGGGCAAGGTCATTGAGGGTCATTCTCAGAAGTCTGACTACTATCTCCCTTCTGGAATTTGGATGCACTTTATACCTCACTTCATATCCTTGTTAGCTCATGCTCATTTCAACCTATGATGACAACCTGTTGAATAAATAATTTTGCCTAAGCCTTTAGGTCTACTTATTCATTCTAAAGCATTTACAAACTTAGATTAAAACCAGCAGGAGCCTGGGGTGGGGGCTGGGTTGGGGGGAAATGAGAAAAAATAAAAAATGACTCTTAATAATAAGATTAACAAACTTTAATGACATATATGTAACATATTTTTCTGAAGCACACATGAAATAGTTTCAAAAGTTTATTCTCTATCAGGCTTCAGAAAAGAATTTCAAATTCATATAAGAGCATTTTTATAGTTACATGTGCCTTAAAGAAATTTATTTTCCACTCTGATTTAATGGAAGAGAAATTAAAATTCTATTTCCTTGAGTGGTGTTTTAATGGGTATTTGCTGTAAAATTATTCTTTAAATTGTACATTTGGTTTTATGCAATTTTCCAGGCAACTACTTTGTGTAATTCACAAATTAAAGTAGTATACAAATATAATAACTATAAACACAATATGTATCATTAGTTACAATTTCACTCCATATTTAAATTATATTTATGGAACAACCTGGGGGAAAAAAGATTTTAAAAAAAATTTTTAAGTCTCTTTTAGATGCTATAAGTGATAAACAAAGGAGTAATTTTTCACCAAAAAGCCAAGTACAAACATAAGAAAATGTGGATAAGGACCACATAATGATGTGTAAGAGCCAATTAGAAGTTATGGACATAAAGTATAAAAATTGAAATAGAACACTTCAAAATTCAGAGACTGAGCTCAGTTGAAGAGAGAGTTAGTAATTAGAAGGCAGTTCTGAGAAATTCACCTAGGACCCTATACGGAAAGACAAAGATGTAACAATTTGAAAAAGTATGTAAGAAACATGGAGATGGATAGCACTGCGAAATAATTCTAACAGGGCTTTTCCAAAAAAAGAAAAAGGTGGTTTGTTAAAGAAATATTTAAAGACAAAAATAGGAACAGTCTAAACTTTAGTCAGGACCTAAAGTAAGAAGCAAACTTTAGATTTTAATAATGCACTAAAAATACCAAGGTTTATAAATAAAAGTACACTTACAGTGGACATTTGGGAGGCTGCAGAACATCAAATGTAAATAGAAATGCGAAAGTAGAGAAAAGACTATGCAATTCACAGAAAAATGAAAACACATGGCCATAAACATGTGGGGGGAAACTAACTCAATGTCATTAGTTATCAGGAAATGCAAATAAAAGTTATTCTTATCATTTTTTATATATCTGATTTTTTTAATGTAAATGCTGAATATCAAAGTGTTGTTAAGGATGTGGAGAAAGAATTCTCTCACACAATGCTGGGGCTAATATATGTGCTGAAAGTGAAGTTGGTGGGCAATCTGGTAGAATTAAGAAAACAAAAAAAATCGTGCACATCTTATGACCCATCTAAGAACATCAATGCAACGCTATTCTAGCAAAAAAAAAAAAGTAGGCCTAAGGAAGCAACAATTCTTAATTAAAGTAGGATACAATTATACTATAGACTACTGTTTGGTATTTAAAGAGAATGAAACCAATTTAAATGTTCTGACATAGAAGCAGATGTTACCTCAGTGAAAAATACATGTTCTTTGAATATACATACAGAATAATGCCACTTATTTATTTATTTTACTGAAGTGTCATTGATATACAATCTTATATTGGTTTCAAGTATATAACACAGTGGTTCAACAGTTACCCTATTATTAAATCCTCATCCCCTCTAGTGCGGTTACTATCTGTCAACATAGGAAGATTTTACAGAATCATTGGCTATTTTCTCCATGCTGTACAACCATCCCCGTGACCAACTTAGATTATGACTGAGAATTTTTGTGCCTCTTCATTCCTCTCACCCTCCTCACCCACCCACCCCAACTCCTCCCCCATAGTAACCACCAGTCACTTCTCAGCGTCTGCGAGTCTACTGCTGTTTTGTTCATTTTGTTTTGCTTTGTATTTTGTTTCCACGAATAAGTGAAATAGTATGGTATTTGTCTTTCTCTGCCTGGCTTATTTTACTGAGCGTACTTCCCTCTAGATCCATCCATGTTGTTGCAAATGGCAGGATTTCTTTTTTCTTTTATGGATGAATAGAATTCCATTGTGTATATGTACCACATCTTCTTTATCCATTCATCTATTGATGGACACTTAGGTTGCTTCCAGATCTTGGCTATTGTAAATTACACAGATATACATAGGGGTGCATATATCTTTTTGAATCAAGGATTTTGTTTTCTTTGGATAAATTCCTATGTAACTCTGGGGGGAATATATGTTCCCAGCTTGGGGCAAATAACCTTTGAAGCTGAAATCAGTCAAAGGGAGAAATAAAGTGGGAGAAACCTGTTTATTGCTTACAAGCAGTCATCTACTTCTGCTCACCAGTGTCGTGACCCGGATGCAGAAGGACCATACCAAACCTGTCTGGTCCAGGTGTGCGCTCACTCTCCACCCTCTTTGTAATCACCTATTGATATGGAGATTGACTACTTCTCTCCACCTCTTGGAAACACCTATTGATATGGAGATGCACTAAGGCCAGGGAAGAGATTATGGAAATATTGCAATTTTACTGACATTTTAGAAGTGGAATTACTGGGCTGAAGGGTATTTCTAGTTTGGGTTTTTTTGAAGAATTTCCATAATGGCTACACCAGTTGACAATCCCACCAACAGTGTAGGAGACTTTCCATTTCTTCTCATCCTCACCAAAGCTTACCATTTATTTTTCAAAATACAGGTAAGAAAGAATGCCAATCAAATAGTACTTATTTCTTGGGAAAAGGGTGGATTTTTTGCCTGGCAAAAAGGAATTAAACTTTATTTATAATATTTAAATTTTTTAATAATTAGGTAATTTAAATATTTTTTGCAAAAAGTACTAAGTACACCCCTAAGTGTAATGAGGAACAGAACTGTTCCAGATGTTTGTATAGAGGAGAAAAAGTAAAGGACAGCTGACAAGTTAATTTCCTCACTAGTCCTACTAAAGTATATAAATCCTAATATGCATAGTGTTATACCCATCATCATTTTACATTATCCTGAGAAAAGTAAGTCTAAATAGGGTAATTCCCAATCTTTCTTTAATGTGTTTTTAAAATGCTAATTATTTTTAAGTATCAGTTGATATTTTACCTATGATTTTTCAGGGTAATTCAGCATTTACAAACATGAAACCTTGCTTTGCTTTTTGTGAAAGTAACCTATTCTCATTACTAATCTAAGAAATACATACTTTTGTATTTGAATATAGGTTTTTCTTTGAGATCATGGTTTGGAACAAAAAATTAAAAGGTACTCTCCTAGGAATTTACCCTAAGAATGCAGCAGCGCAGTTTGAAAAAGACATATGCACCCCTATGTTTATCGCAGCACTATTTACAATAGCCAAGAAATGGAAGCCACCTAAGTGTCCATCAGTAGATGAATGGATAACAAAGATGTGGTACATATATACAATGGAATATTATTCAGCCATAAGAAGAAAACAAATCCTACCATTTGCAACAACATGGATGGAGCTAGAGAGTATTATGCTCAGTGAAATAAGCCAGGCAGAGGAAGACAAGTATCAAATGATTTCACTCATCTGTGGAGTATAAGAACAAAGGAAAAACTGAAGGAACAAAACAGCAGCAGACTCACAGAACCCAAAAATGGACTAACAGTTACCAAAGGGAAAGGGACTGGGGAAGATAGGTGGGAAGGGAGGGATAAGGGGGGAAAGGGGCATTACGATTAGCACACATAATGCAGCAGCGGGGGACATGGGAAAGGCAGTATTTATAGAGAAACAAGTAACGATTCTATAGCATCTTACTACGCTAATGGACAGTGACTGTAGTGGGGTATGTGGGGGGGACTTGATAATAGGGGGTTTAGTAACCATAATGTTGTTCAAGTGATTGTACATTAACGATACCAAAATATATTTTTTTTAAGGTATAATGGGATTTTTGCACTAAGAATCTTATAAATTTTAAAACTTTAAATCTTTCTGAAGAGCAGACTCTCTCCTAGAACACATTTTAGATTTCAAGGCGAGTAAGCAAAAGTGATTTTTCTTGGTTTATACCTAAAAGAAAATGATGTTTGGCTACAAATCACTCAATTAGGCAAGAAAAAAAATCCAAGACAAATGAATATGATATGTAATGATCTTGTCTATTTTGAACCTTTAGAGAAGATTCTAAGTGTTTTATTTCAATAACTTCAGTTTATCTACTGCTATTGAAAATATTTTAATTAATGCCCTTAAAAATAAATAATTAGGTTTAGGAAATTTTTTGAACCAAATAGATTATAAATGAGTCGAATTAATGATATTCTTAGCTTGACTCTTTTACCTGTGCAAGAAGACTGTGTTTTGAATTGGCACTGATACTACTGAGATATGTTTCCTTGGTGAATGGAAGGACAATGTGCGCGGCAGGAATGAATGAGGATAAGACACCTTCATTTTGCACTATACTTCTCTCTAAAAAGCATTAGTTGTGTTCATGTAAATGGTCTTCCTCATTATTATCCTTCTGATCTAGTTAGGGATTGATGGTACTGTATGCATGTAGCAGAGGTAGAATATGAGGCTCACTAAGTCATTGTGTTTCGCAGCCTCAAAATGTAGCAGTGTCAATGTGATGCCATACTATTCCAGTTAAGACTGAAAAGCCTAGGTCTTTTGCAGACTTTTGTCTGGAGTCTTTATCACTGGAACAATAATTTCCAAACTTCAGTTTAGGTAAAGATCTGTATCAAGAAATAATGTATACCTCTGAATGTATATATGGCATTTTGCATTAAAATTGAAAATTATCAATACCTAATTTAAATGATGAAGGCAAGTAATTTCCTCTCAGTTTAAGATAATAAGTTCCATAGCATATTTCCTTTCAGTTTAAGATAATATTAGTAATATTTTGCAGCAGCTGTTCTATTTATATCTCTATCTCTATTACCACATTTTCTAAGCACATACAAATGGACAGTAAGAATAGCTGATAGATAATAAGGAAGAATGATAGTTATAAACATACAAACACAATATAAGAAGGTTAATTTATTTCATGAATAACCCATACATAATTTATTGATAAACTACACAAGATAATTTTTAGAAATTTATAAAAACATAATATCAACATTTTCTACTTATTTCAGGTAGTGGTTTTAGATGTAAGTTATGTATAATACTGAGAGAGCAGAGAGAGCCAACATAGTAAAATAAACTAAACTTCATGATCTGATAAGAATCAAAAGTACAGAAATGTAGCATGATTCTCTAATGACTGGCTTCCAGGTCCAGATCTGTTTTTATAGAAAAATTGTGCTTCCAAGCTCAGCTTATCTCAGGACTTCTTACCCACCAAAAAATTACTTGGAACCATTCATAACTAGATTAAATAAGTGGATTCAAGATGGAAGTACACTCATTTCCATGAAAATGATGATGATAGATGGTTCATTTTTCTATTAGTTCCTGTGGTATAACTGGCCTTGTTAATAAAAGTGAAATACAATAAATTCATTGCTGTTCTAAAGGATTATGTGGATTTTTTCCATACAGGTATGCTCTACAAATCATAAATGGGATGCAGTTAACATAGGACATTAATAGGTTTCCTGAGACAAAAACAGATCAGTCATCAAGAGAAAAATGTATTACTATGGTTACTATTGTATAGGAAAGAATATTGGACATAATATGCCAAATAAGAAGTTGCCATCATTTTTGTATTTGCGTAGACCTGAATATTTTGATGAATTGCAGTTTTTGTTTGTGAAAGAAATTATTATAAATGATGCTAAAGGAGAAACATCTCAGCCTAAACAAAACTGTTTTGTTAAACCTTAAACCATTTTCCTTTTAATTTTTCTAGCCTCCAAGTTATTGGAAAAAAAATTTTAAAGACTATTTAACACCTCACCCTTATAAATATATTTTCTTATTTTAAAAAATCCAAGGGATTCTTTGGCAGGCTAGATAATCTTCGGCACAAACCAGTATTTTAAAATGTGTTCTTAAAAAACCTAAAAGCTTTATTTTTGGCAATACTAGTCAACATGCTGTCAGTTACCTCCTCCAAGATACAATTACAGTCAGCACTAAATAATTTTGAGCTTCCGGCAAGAGGCTATATTCAAAAAGTTTTCCACAAACCTATAAGCAAATTCACTTCTTCTAAAAGAACTAGCAGAGCAAAACCTCACAAGCTATTTTCTGACAGTTAGATCATGGTGGAAAAGTTTCAGTGTTGGCTGGGTGTTATTATTGAACATTACCTTCAAGAAGCAAAAAGATTAGTTTTCCCTTTATGAATTGCCAAGAAATTCTTTGCCACCAATTTTAAATTTTCTGAGAAGTGAGAGCAAATTTAAAAGCCACCTGCAGTTCGTTGTAGCTTTTACTATGACTTTCTCTTACTGTGTAAACTTAAACTGCATATCATCTACCTAACTCAGATGCTTAAAAAATATGCGTGCATCCCCCAAACATCTCAAAAAAGAAGTTATGAGGTGACTAATAATATTTTCATAGTACCTTTGTAGAAACTAAGACAAGGACATAAAAATTGATTCATCAAATGCCTTAAAGATTTTTAGTGGTGTAAGTGGTAATTCAACCCTTATTTTCTTCTAAATTCCCAAATGCAATGGTCAACGCAAAACTAGAAGTTAAATGTATTAGAGAGAAATTACTTCAAAAAATGTAAAAAAGATTGTAATTTATAATTACAGTCTGTGTACTAGGGATTTTGCTGGGATCTCTTTTCTGAATCATGCACATCAAATGATGAAGAAGCAACTTTATTCCATCAAATGATGGAATATGTTAATAGGCTGTTTTAATATGAAAATTTTAAAGATGAGTTTTAATATAACAGAGTGCTATTTTGCATTGATTCATGCCACACAGATAAAAAAAATCGAGGCTATGTGAATTGGATGTCCTGTGGACATGGATCTTGATGTTCTCACGATTATTCTGTCTCTTAATGAAATGATTTTATTGTCAAAGTGAGCCAAAATGTCTTTACTCATTGCTTGCCTAGTCATTCTAAGCCACCCTCATTAAGTCACTGCCCAGGAAAATACCTGAACAATACTGAAAAACAGAAAATGCTATTTAAGGTCAAGTTCTTATCTATTACCAACATAGAAAATATCCTTTAATTGACATAATAGGAGACCAGAGAAAAGCTAGTATTTTTACTCACCATTAACTGATCCATCTAAACAACTAGACAGGCATATTTTACCAGAATATCTTATATAATATTAGTTCTTTCCTCTAAACACAGTGTACATATAAATTGGAAAATACTGTCCCACTGATGGATATTAATGGAAGAATGTTTAACATTAACTCCATTTATGTTTATTCTTCCACAGCTTTTCTTGCTTTACATTAAGAGAATCAATTGATTTATTTAAAAATATTTATATTAAGTTGTTGCTATGTGTCAGTCCCTATAGGAATTTAGAGTTGATTCATCAAGAAACTCAGCTACAAATAATAGACTTGCTATAAGCATCATACTTCAACACTATAATTCAAAGTTTAGATGTTCTGCTTGAAATTATTAATATATAATGAAAAAGTCCTTCAGTAATAAAAATAGCCATAATATACTCAAATTTTTATGTACCTTTTCTTTATCATTTACACATTTTCTAAAAACGTATTACAACATTGATGATATGTAATTGGAACATAGTAATATAATCTGAAAGAACAGAGAAGGCTTTGAATATCAAATTTATCCTGATTCCTCATAGAGGATATTTCACAGAAAAGGAAACTTGCAGGACCAATGAAAAAATTTTAAAGTTCTGCTTTACTAGTAATCTGGGAAATGCAGATCTCAGTCCTAATGAAATGAAATTTTATACCCACCAATTAAAAAAAAAAAGGAAGTTCTGGTATTAACACACGTTAGCTGGTGGGACAGTAAATTAATACAGTATCTTGGAAATAATCTGACATTATCTTGTGGCGTATACCTCGGATATATTGTGCATTCAGTTCCAGACTACTGCAATAAAGCGAATATAACAATAAAGTGAGTCAAGTGCATTTTTTGGTTTCCCAGTACATATGAAAGTTATGCTTCTACTATCATGTAGTCTATTAAGTGTGCAATAGCATTATGCCTAAAAAAAAAATGTACACGCCTTAATTAAAAAGTACTCTATTGCTAAAAAATGCCCACCATCCTCTGAGCTTTCAGCCAGTCAAAATCACTGGTCACAGATGCCACAACAAATATAATAGTAATGAAAAAGTTTGAAATATTGGAAGAATTACCAAAGTATGACACAGATGCATGAAATGAGAACATGCTGTTGGAAAAATGGAGCCAATAGACTTGCTCTATGCAAAGTTGCCACAAACCTTCAATTCAAAAAAATGCAGTATCTGACAAGCACAATGAAGTGAAGCACCACCATAAAACAAGATATGCCTCTCTGTGCATATTCAGGCATATTGGAGGTTCTTTCTAAGTAATTATCTTTGATAATTCTCGAGTATGCATCCCAAGACACCTGTTTAAAAAATATATATGGAATAGCTGGACTCCAAATTACAAAAACTAAAAATGACCATAAACGTAAAACTAAATAAATATATTTTGGTATATACACACAATAGAATTCTATATAAGAGTGAAAATGAATGGTTTGTTGACATAAGCATTAAAAGAATATCAGAAACATATCAATGGATGGAAAAAAGCAAGATATAGAGGATTTGTAGCATATTATTCCATTCATAAGTTTCAGGAGCATACAAACTAAACAATAAAGGTAAATAACACAGCAAAACTAAAATGAAATGAAAAAAACATAGAAATTGCATTATGGTTATGAGTTGAAGGGAGACAATGTCAATCTATGGAATATCAAAATTAATAGTATTCCATTTTTTAGTTTGTGGCTCAAACTAGTTTACTATTATTTTATCTTCATGTTATATTTTTTGGTTTGTCCCAACTGCTTTATATATAATGAATCCTCACCACAACACTATGCAATAGATACAACTCTGATTTCACATATGAGAAGACTGAGGCACAAATGCGAAGAACCTCATCACTGTATAAGGTATTTGAACAGGCAGTCCAGAACCTGAGGGTAACCATTAATGGTACTTATCCCTTGCATTAAAAAAGAATGTCAAGCTGGTCATGAGGATGGTAGTACACAATAGAGAATATAGTCAATGATTCTGTAACATCTTTCTATGTTGATAGATAGTAACCATATTAGAAGGGGTGAGGATTTAGTAATATGGGTAACTGTTGAACCACTGTGTTGTATATTTGAAACTAATATAAGACTGTGTATCAACAATACTTCAATAAAAAAAACAATGTACACAATAGAAGAAAAAAATAAGCAGTGTTGTGCTCTGCTGTGTTACTCCTCAAAGAAGAAGAATATTCATTAATGAATAAGAAATAATACATAGTCTTGAAATTATATATTACAGTGAAGTGTGCAAAAAATCTTGCCTGTGAAATGCAAAATTGGCTTGATGGACAGCACCAGACATTCTCTTAAATAGCACCAACCAGAGTTAGAAGTTTCTCTATGACCTCTGGGGACTTAGGGAAAACAGTGGTAATAACAGGAGAATAAAATAAACCCATTCACTAGATTAATGAGCATAACATTTCAATGATGATAAGAGGTATTACAAATTTTAATCATTCTACAGGGTATGTGGTAGAATGTCATTGTGGTGTGATTTTCCATTTCCCCAGTTACCAATGAGCAGGACCCATTTTTCATGGATTTATGGCCATTTAAATACTCTCATACCTCTTCAAGTCATTTTCTCATTTTCTGCTTAGTTGTCTATTTTTTTCCTATTGATTTTAGATCTTAGGTATTTTGGATATATCCATATTTCATGTGTTGAAAATTTCTTCACCGAGACTATAGTTCGCCTTTTCATTCTCTTAATAGGAACCTTTGATAAACAATCGTAGTATTCAAATTTATTCATCTTAATCTCCTGATTAGAGTTTTTGTTTTGTTTGAGATATGTTTTAGTCATCTGAGGTCATGAAGCTATTCTTCTATATTGTCCTCCAGATTCTGTATTATTTTGTATTTCATATTTTGATCTTTTTCTACATAAAAGATAGTTTTGTGTATGACATGAGGAAAGAGCCAAATTTCATTTTTATTTTTATGGATATAAAATGATTTATTGAAATGTATTTTCCTTTCCCAGCTCTGGAGTAGCACTCTTTATAAATTAAGACTTCACATATGCTTGGGTCTTTTTCTGGGATCGCTGTTTGATTCCACTGCTCTATCTTTACATGTATAGCACACTAGCTTATTTAAAGCAGCGTTATAAAAAGTCTGGATAGAACAAACCCACTCACTTTGTTCTTCCTCAAAAATGTTATCCTCAAGGAGACTTAAAAATTTTTAACAGATTGATTGAGTTACAATAAATTGTTCATATTTAAATTGTCAATTTGATAAGTTTAACATATGTATGTAGCTGTAAGAACATAATCACAAATCAAGACAATGAATATATCCATTACACAAAATAGTTTTCTTGTGCCCATTTGTTGTCCCTCCATCTCTCCCTTTGCTGTACTCTGCATGCCCAGGCAACCACTCATCTGTGTTCTGTCAGTATGAATTAATTTGCATTTTCTAGGATTTTATACAAATAGAATATAATGTAGCATACACTGTGTTTTTCTGGCTTTGTTCATTCAGTATAATTATTTTGAGATTCATCCATGTTGTTGTGTATATATAAATAGCCCAATCCCTTTTTATTTCTGAGTAGTATTTTAATGTATGGATATTCTACAATTTGCTATCCATTCATTTGTTGGTGAACTTTTCTGTTGTATTGAGTGTTTGCTTATTATAAGTAAAGCTGCTATAAACATTCAAGTATAAGTTTTTGTATGGATGTATGTTTTCTCCTTTGGGTAAATACCAAGTAGTGAGATGGCTTCCTAATGAAGTAGGGACATGTTTAACTTTATAAAAAAAACTGTCAAAGAAGTTTTACAAACTTGTTCCAAAGTGGATGGACTATTTAACATTCCCAAAAGCAATGAAGGAGAGTTCCACTTGCCCCATATCCTTAGAGACATTTGGTATTGCCTGTCTTTTTTAGACATTCCAAACTGGTATGTGGTAGTATCTCATTGTTTTTTCAGTTTACATTTTCTAAACAACTAATGATGTTGAGTATCTTTTTATGGGCTTATCTGCCATCCATATAACTACTTTGGTGGAGTGTCCGTTCAAATGTTTTACCCATTTTTTCAGTTGGATGTGTTGTTTTTGCACTGAGTTTTGTGAATTTTCTTCTTTAAATTCTTCAACTAAATCCTTTACCAAGTGCAGGATTTACAAGTCTTTTAATTCTCTTTGTAGTATTTTTTTGAAGAGCAAAGGTTCTAAATTTGCTGAAGTCTAATTTAGCAATTATTTCTTTATGGATCTTGCTTTTAGTGTATAATCTAAGAAATACTTAAATACATTTTCTCCCATGTTTTCTTATATGTATTTTATAATTTTAGGTTTTATATGAAGATCCAACATTCATTTTACTTAATTTTTATATATAGTGTAAAGTATGGTAGATGTTCATTTTTTTGTAAGCAGACTGTCCTTTCTCCACCAAATGTTTTTGCACCTTTATTTTAAAAAATCAATTGCTGTTTTGTGTGAGAATCTATTTCTGTTTCTCTATCCATCTCAATTAATCTCTTTGTCTTTCTTGAGTCGATACTGTACTGTCTTTATTATAGTTTTATGATAAGTCTTGAAGTCAGGTGGGCTACATTCTCCCAATTTTTCATATTAAAGTTGCTTTAACTATTCTAGATCCTTTGCATTTCTACATCAATTTTAGTATCAGCATATTAGCTCATACAAATAATCTTGCTTGGACTTTGATTAGGTCTGAATTAAATCTATAGGTCACTTTGGGGAGATTTGATAGTTAAGAAAATTGAATTTTATGATTAGTGATCATGGTATGGTATGTCTCCCATTGACTTAGTTCTTCCTTTAAATATCTTTAAATTCTGTAGTGATACCACCTTTCTCATTCTTGATATTGTTCACTTATGTGCTCTTTCTTTTTTTTTCCTCCTGATCAGTCTTGCTAGAGGTTTTTATTGATATCCTCAAAAAAATCACCAAAAGTCATTTTGTTTTGTTTATCAGTCATTAATTTCCACTCTGATCTTAATTATATCATTTCTTCTACTTATGTAATATTTTATTTGCCTTCGTTAAGTAGTTTCTTAAGGTGTGTGTGCAGGTAATTGATTTGAAAACTTTCTTGGTTTTTTAATATAGTTGTTTAGTGCTATAAATTTCCCTTTAATTACTACATACCTTGAGTTTTTGTATTTAGTAGCAAATATTTTCTTATTTTCCTTTTTTATTTTCTCTTTGACCTCTAGATTTTTTAAACATATTATTTTCCAAAATTTATCAATTTTACAGATGTATTTCTGTGATTGACTTCTAATTTATTCCACATTTTTATATAACAATTTTGTATACTATTTTTGTATAACTTACATCTTTTAAACTTACTGAGATTTTTTTTTAAGCACAGAATATAGCCTATCTTGGTAAATATTCCAGTAAAAATTATAGATAACAATGTGTTATATCATTGCTGTGTGGAGTGTTCTCTAGATGATCATTCTTAATATTTTCACCAAAGGCAATGGCATTAACATTTTGGAATCTGTTTTTCATCTCTTAATTCCTTCTATCCACTTATTTTTGTAACTAATAATACATTAAACTGTGGTTTCTGATGTTTTTAGTTAACCATAAAACATTTCCAAACATCACTGCATATACCCTTTAATATCCAGATACACAGTACCCATGATGTGATTAAAACTAATTTAATCATTCATTTGCATTAAATCTTCCTAGAATAAGATATGACAGTAAGTATTAACAAATAAAAAATTCACCATTATAAAGTTATCATCATCTTTATGCAAGAAACTTTGACCTCACTCTCTTATTTCTTTAGTATATGGATAAATAAAAAATATTTTTCTAGTTGAAAGAGCTGATTTTCAGACTATTAATATATCCTCAAACTGATTTCCAGAAAGTGTGTATCAATTTGTACTCCTATAGAAGATTTATAAATGCCTCTATGTTACTATCCCTCATTAACATGAAATGGCATTTCCTCAAATCTTTGCTTAATTTGATAAATAGGAAATATATAATTGCTATATATTTCTCTGATTATTTGTGATACTGATCAATTTTTTAATATATTTTTGGGTTCTTCTGTGAAAAATTTGTTTTTAACCCTTTCCTCTTTTTTTCTATTAAAGTATATTTGCTGCTTTGTAGATTAGGTTATAAAAGAAAGAGGAAAATAGAAGATGACACTCTGAGAAAATATTGGGATTGACAAATGCATAAGAAAAATAGTAATGAAATTCTGCCATCCAAGATTGTTTCTGCCTCTCTTTGAATGTCTAGAAAGCACAATGGAAGTTTTCTCAAGTTCTTATTTTCTGCATTTTTATATAATATTTTTCAATAATATTGAGCCGGTTTTCATGAGGAGAAAGGCTTAAGGAAGGCACTCATGCAACAGAAAAATCCCCTAAAACTGTGATATCCACCTGTGCTTTGAGTGTTCTTTCTTTTTCTGACATAAGAAACTTTTTCCTATTTGGTTCTCCTATTTTCCTATCTCAAAATATCCATATTGTTTGCTTTTATTATTTTATTTCTTAGAATTTAAGGATGTCTTCCTGTCTTTCTTGATGACAGTCCTAAAAAGCCTGGGCATTACTACAGATTTTTTTAGCATTATGTCATTTGTAAATACTATTTTTTGAGAAAAATCCCTAGTTAAGTATTGTATGATCAGTGACCACCCATTATAACTCCACCTGGAATGTGCTATACTCAGAGCTGCCCCTCTGAGAGACAGATTTCAATACGAAACAGAGCATTTGCCTGTAAGATTTTGATTTATGGTTCTTATTTGAAACCACTGATGCTCTTTTTAGTTCGCGGTCTTAATTATATTGCATATTCTTTACACAAAACATATTTAATGATGACCCTTATGTACCAGGCAATTTTCTAGGTATTAATGTAGGACAGTGGGAAAAAAAAGACAAAAATCCCTACCTCCTGGAGTTTACATACTCGTATATTATCTCTCTGAATAGATAGCATACTGCTGTACCTCCCTTTCAAGTGTTCCAAAAGTAGATGCCACATGACGGAGATGTCTAAGGAACATCTAACTAAGGGTGTATATATTTTTTTTTTCAAATAACTACAAATACCCCCTTTTGCATGGAATAGCACACTAATACAGTAAAGTTTAACTGTATAATTTTATATTAAAGAAGGTTTAAGAATAGATTGTTTTATGTGTTTCATTCAACAAGTATCTATGCATACAGTTTTATTGAATAGTCAAAACAAAACCACATATATGAGGAAAAATAATGACATGAAATTCAACTGCTATCAAAATGGCTATCAGTCAATATTTACTGAGCACTTACCATATACCTGACATTTTTCTAACCCATTTACTTATCTTAATGTGTGAATTAAGTACTAGAGGAAAGCAAAACAGAGAGATTTAAAACAACTTGCGTGAGAAAACAGTGATTAAGCCATGGAAATGGGGTCAGGGGAAGGAACCAACATCCAGGGTCAGCATTTTCAACTACTATGCTACAATTATTTCAGATATTTGTGTCAGAGTTTGAGAGTATGATTTCAGATGAGTTAAGCCAAAATCACAATTCCCCACTTATATCTAGTGTAATGTTAAAATAACCAATTCGTAGAACTCCAGGGCTATAAAGATGAAACTATGTAAAAGTTATGAAAATAATGTCTGTGTATGTCAATTTTTTTTGATCTCTTTACTATACTGATCTTGGTTTTTTCAGATTTGTCTAAACATTCTGGCAAGCAGAGTTCTCTATGAGTGTTTTACTTTGAGATAGTATTTCTCTGTGGAAAGATACCTCCCTGGAGGCTTGCACACCACCAGTTAGTTATAGGTTGCCCATTTATAACTGCCTGGATTTTGGAGGGAAAGCCACAAACTGGACATATGACCTTTCATCTTGGAAAACTGATGGCAAGTGTCAGACTCTACTGCTGCATCCTTCAGGAGTTGGTATCTGAAAGAAGGTTCTATGTCAAGAAAGATACTTGAGACAAACTGAAGAGTGGAGAGCAGCCAGAGAGACAATAAAAACTCAGAAGCAGGACAACAAACATTTACAGAGCATTTTCTTTGTGCTGGGGAACACATGTTGAAGGTAACAAGGACTGGTCGTCTAAGAATAGGTGGAAAATTCCTATGGCTGCTACAATTCACTCTCCTGACCCTGGTCTCCTTTACAATTAAAAAAAAGAAAAGAAAATTCTAGTCTTTCTACAAATTAAAGTTCTTTTCTTAGTAAATTGAGCCCCCAAACTTCTAAAACATACATTGGAAATGGAATTCCCATGTGGAGAGGCAAAGCTACACTATACAGCACCAATTTCTCTCTAAAAATTCACCATCTCCTGGTGCACCCTCACTGATTCCTACTGGCTCTGTCGCATGGACCTCCAAGCCTTGTTCTTTTATTTAAACACATTGGTCCAAGCTTAGGCATATCTGATGCTTCAGATGAAAGAAACTTTGTTAGGGAAAGGGGGTCATTTAAAGAATTTACTGAAAGCTAAATCACAGCTAAGGTAAAAGACACACAGAGGATAGTATAAATCTAGAATATCTGCTCTGCAGTGTGTATTTTTGTTCATTTCCAGTTTATTGTTCACCACATGGCTTCCTCCTTGTGCGCTGTTGCTTCCTGTAGTCAGACCCCATTTAGCTTGTACCATGCTCAGATCTGGGGAATCAATGCAATAGGTCTCTATGCGTTACAGTTCTCCATTGGTTTCCTGATTTTCCTGGGGAACTGACACCGAAATTGCTCTCCCTCTCTTGATGTGCTCAAATTTCTAAGATCCTTACAAAATAGATACTTATTTCTGTAACACAGAAACCCCTAGATATAAAACACACATACAGTGACTGAGGGGAGGATTGAAAGAAGCTTGGAAGAGAGTATCTTTTCCTTACCTTGTCCTCACAATTTTGGAGCAGCCTTTCTGATCAGAAAGTGGCCTTTTGGAAGGATCAGCAGAGAAAATCAATATTTTAAGTCTTTACTGATTTCTGATGATACCATGGGTCTAGACAAGATAAAGCTTAACTGTTATATGGTAAACTATGATTTAAGCCCATTTAAATCATGGCTGAAAGAGAATTATTCAGCCACCTATAAAAAAGGATAGATGGGAAAAGAAGTGTCGGGCTGAGTGCTGGATTAAATCCTTTTCCTGAACTGGTCTGACAGTCCCACAACATGGACTGAGCCTAAAAGTATAATGAACACTAAGTACTCAATGTCATTATAATTCCCTCTGCAACTTATGATAACCCAATATGTGGATTGAAAGGGAACTGAAGCAACATACCAAGGACTCCCAGAAATTGTTAAAAGCAACATTTAAATATTCTAACAAAATTGCCAACAAAGCATCTCAAATGCAGAGTGTAAGGCAGTTATTGAAACTGTAACACATGGTTTGACAACAAAGACCAAAATCCTGATTGCAATTTAGAGAGCATTATGAATGTTGCAATTGGTGAGGAGAACAAGCAATATCGAAATTTTCATAAGCATGTGAAGAGTTGTTTTGCAGCTCAGTGACAGCAAATTGGCTTTGGGGATATGATAAAAAACAAGCTGAAGCAGCTGGGCTGACGGACTCAAAACAACAAAAAGAGGATGAGGTGAAATTAGTCTCAGAGCCCTTAGGGCAAGATTAAAGCCCCATCTAGTACCTTCTTACTAATAAACTGCGAAAGTAACAATATGCAAATGTGAATTGTGACTAGGAAACTGGGAACTGTTGAAGGAAGTAAAAAAGACAAGCTAATCTGTTCGGTGTGAAAAAAGACATGATGTAGGTTTTATTGTTGGGTATGAAAATAGAAATAAGGTTTCAATGTTATTTTTCCTCTGAACAATGCTGAGCAAAGAGAGAGATGCTCTTTCTGAACAAGTAATAAAAACTATCACTGTTCTTTGCTACTTTTCACTGGATTCTAAGTGGGTAGTATGAGACATGAAGGGAAATGCACTGTTTCTCATTTATGGTTCCCATTTGTTCACTCCCAAAGCCCTGACCCTACTTCTGAGTAACCAAGTGACCATTCAGTCTTCAAACTTCACAGTTCAGCTTGCTTTTTTCTTATCTTCATCCAAACCACATCAACTCAAACATGACCTCTCTTGTTTGGAACTTTCCCTAAAGGAATATAGTATCACCATACCTAATTCATTTGTGACTGCTAGAGAGGTCTATTTGTCTGTTCTATTTGCCAATTTCTTGGCCTTTTTTCCCAGTTTTTGCCTAACTATTAAACATGGGGTCCAGAATTTAGAATCTGACTTAGCACCTTCACTGGATTCTATGCATTCTCTTTCTTCCTATTAGTTTTTCAAAAACAAAAGTAAAATTCTCAAAAATATACTACTTGAACAATAGATAATTATTTATTCTGAACTAAATAGTTATTCAATATATATTTATAAATTACTTTCAAAACTTTCTTTTCAGAATTAATATTATAGGTGGACATATAGTAGGCACCAAACTATAGAGTTACCCTTAAAGTTCTAATTTTCTCTGTCATTATATCGGAATTTATTGAACTGGATTCTGTGACTACAGAACACATAAAGGATTTGCAAAAAAGCTAGTGTCTTTTTGGGACAGAAATCATTATTCCATTTTTTTTTTTATTTTAGAGGAAACAGTGACAATGGTAATTATTTAGACCTAATGGTGGAGTGATACAGAAGTCTCTGACAGTTTCATTGCCCAGTAGAGAGAGGCCACCTCATTCCCATCACACAGTTCAGGGATCCCAAGTGATGTCTTCTGCATTGCAGTACTGGGAAGCAGTCTGTTCTAAACATTAAATACCTTAATCTGCCTTGGGAACATTGGCCACCCAGATCCCCAGACATCACACCATGTGGATTTGTGTCACCTTTCCCTCACATGGTTATAAGCTACAGGATCTATGCAGCCTTTTTATCAGTAACCTAAAGAACACATATTCATAAAACCATGGAAATAACTATGGTAGTATATTTAAAAATTGGTTTTAGCCACGTTTATGTATTCTTAAATAACTATGTTACTGAATAATGTATTTTTCAAAAATATTCAATATTTCATGGACACTATATATATATATAATATATATATAAATTATGTATGTGTATGATTCATTGAGTTCTTATTATGTGCCCAGCTCTGTGAAAAGCAACTTACATACATTGTTTCATTTTATCCCCATTAAAACACTATAAAAAAAGGAGCTAATGAGGCACAGAAAGATTTTAAAACTTGCCCAAAGTCACACAATTGGTACTGAAGTCAGTATGGTACAAATTAAATGTGTCAGCAAAGATGGGTACCATTTAGTGGGGGCTGCAGCAGAATTTCATCACCAGGTCTTATACCTTCATAAACATTTGAAATACAATTGTTGATAGTCCAGCATCTTATCCAGACAACATCCAGTGAATGGAATTCAGAGGCCTGTGCTCTGATGGGAGGTGGTGTAAAACTCACAAATTTCAAACACCAAAGACACCCCACCCCCAGAATTAGCCACTTTATAAGCAGGAACACAGTGTTCTAATAGGCAGTTATAAGTGATTTTGACTTTTCAATGGCTAAATATTTCCCAATGTCATCAGGACCATAGTTGTATTAGGTAAATTCCCCATAATTGGCTTTCTCAGTGTTTTATGGTGACAGGTGCAAGCAATCCCCATTCAAATTAAAATAAAACTAAAATATAGAAATCCTAAATCATTCATCAGTAGTGCAGAGTGCTATTTTCAAAATTTTAGAAGTTACTTTAGTCTGTACACGATACTGTTTTGCCAGGAAGGAATATACTATATGTAGTATTCATAGAGCCTGCCAGAGAGAAATTAGAGAAGGAACACACCATGTGGCCTTCTGATTTTTATGACATTTGACATAATTTATGCCTTATTACATTGGAAGCATTGCCAAAGGTCTTTCAGAAACTGTGATTTCAGTTGAAATGGTTAAAGGGGTCTTTCCAAACCTCTGGGATGCCACGTGTTCTAGATGAGCATTGACTGATGTGGATTCACCATAAATGACATTATTCCATTACTTAGAGCTACCTCGTTTGGGTAACTTTCAGAGTTACCAGAAGTTTCTGACATAATTTAGACTGCAACAGGACTATTCAGTAAAAATAATAAATCAGTATTTGGTATTTCAGCAGAAAAAATTCTTTAGCTAAACAGATCTGGAACCCAAAGTCTTTACCCTCAGTATAAGTCTCACTTTCTCTTCCTAAGTGAAAGTGTTATGTATGTGTATTCATATGTGAAATAAATACATTAAATAAACTAAACCATTTTATCCTAACCAATGTAATTCTACTGTATCCTAGGTATTTCATATATTTCTATAAGCTCTGGTTTTTCTACAAATAGGAATGGGAGGGAATCTTTAAAAAGTAGAATATGTTAACACATCTCAAAGATATGAGTATATATATATATATATATATATATATATATATATATATATATATACACACATATATATATGCAGTAGCAAAGAGAGAGTCTTAGTTTTAGAGGAGGATGAAAATATAAAGACTGCTTTCCGAAAACGCATTTGACAGATACATAAACTGAGGCCTGCTTTTTCAGAACATTTCTCCAAGGCCATAGAATTGAGTTTTGGCAATCATTGTGTCTTTAAACAGCACTACCTGCTGTGAATGAAGCAGTAGCAATCCTTACAAGACAATCTATTATTAAATACTTCCCTTTGTCATTCAAACTGGAAGTGTTATAATAATTCAAAGAAGGAGAGATTGCCATGGAGAAAGTGCAACTTGAAGCTCCAGAAGCATAATAATTTAAATGGATAGAAATAAAGAATATGTGATATATACCCAATGGAATATTATTAAGCCATAAAAAAATTGAATCTTCCCATTTGTAACAACATGGATGGACCTTGAGAGTATTATGCTAAGTGAAATAAGTCAGAGAAAGACAAATGCTGTATCATTTCATTTGTATGTGTTATCTAAAAAACAAAACAAACCAACAGGACAAAAAATACCAACTGCATACAAAGAACAGATTGGTGATTGCTAGGGGACAGCGGATGACGAAAGTGGGTGAAATGGTGAATGGGGTCAATAGGTACAAACTTCCAGTTATAAAATCAGTAAGTCATTGAGATATAATGAACAGCATAGTAGCTATTGTTAATAATACTTTATTGCATATTTGTAAGTTCCTAAGAGGATAATCTTAAAAGTCTTTATGACAAAAGAAAAAATTTTCTAATTATATATGTTGATGGATAGTACCTAAATATATTGTGGTGATCACTTCATTGCATATACAAAACCAAATCATTATGTTGTACACCTGATACTAATATAACATAATATGCCAATTATACCTCACTAAATATTTTTTTTAAGTTCCTAAAGAGTACTTCTAGAAAGAATCCACTCCAAAACTATTAGATATAACGTCTGATTTCAGCAAAGTTGTGGGATACAAAATTAATATGCAGAAATCTGTTGCATTCCCATACACTAATGATGAACTAGCAGAAAGAGAAATCAGTAAAACAATTCCATTCACAATTGCATCAAAAAGAATGAAATACCTAGGAATAAACCTAACCACGGATGTGAAGGACCTATACCCTGAAAACTACAAGACACTCTTAACAGAAATTAAAGAGGACACTAATAAATGGAAATTCATCCCATGCTCTTGGCTAGGAAGAATTAATATTGTCAAAATGGCCATCCTGCCTAAAGCAATCTACAGATTCAATGCAATCCCTATCAAAATACCAACAGCATTCTTCAACCAACTGGAACAAATAGTTCTAAAATTCATATGGAACCAGAAAAGACCCCAAATAGCCAAAGCAATCCTGAGAAGTAAGAATAAAGCAGGGGGGATTATACTCCCGGACTTTAAGCTCTCCTACAAAGCTACAGTAATCAAGACACCCATAGACCAGTGGAACAGAATAGAGAGTCCAGATATAAACCCAATCATATGTTATCAATTAATATATGATAAAGGAGCCATTGCCATACAATGGGTAAATGACAGCCTCTTCAACAGCTGGTGTTGGCAAAACTGGACAGCTACATGTAAGAGAATGAAAATGGATTACTGTCTAACCCCATACACAGAAGTAAACTCAAAAATCAATCAAAGACCTGAATGTAAGTCATGAAACCATAAAACTCTTAGAAAAAAACATAGGCAAAAATCTCTTGGACATAAACATGAGCAACTTCTTCATGAACATATCTCCCCAGGCAAGGAAAACAAAAGCAAAAATGAACAAGTGGGACTACATCAAACTAAAAAGCTTCAGTACATCAAAGGATACCATCAGTAGAACA
This sequence comes from Smutsia gigantea, assembly GCA_032199065.1. NCBI lineage: Eukaryota > Metazoa > Chordata > Mammalia > Pholidota > Manidae > Smutsia > Smutsia gigantea. The sequence goes on from JAVSCE010018871.1 coordinate 23,877, forward strand.
AAAAGACATCGTACAGTATGGGAGAATATATTCATAAATGACATATCCAATAAGGGGCTGACATCCAAATTATATAAAGAGATGACTTCCGGGAAGATGGCGATGTGAGCAGGGTGGCAGAAATCTCCTCCCAAAACTATATATATCTATGAAAATACAGCGAATACAACTATTCCTAAAAGAGAGACCAGAATACACAGGAAAGCGCACAGCATGCAGCTACACCTGAGAGGACATAGCACCCCGGGAGGCAGAGCTATAAAGGGCCCTGCGGAGCGGCATAGCCACGGCGGCGGAATAGTGGAGCAACAGCGCCACCTACAGCATCCCCACAGAATCTACTCCCGGTGGGCGTTTTTTTGTTTGTTTGTTCGATTTTGGTTTTTTTGTTTTTTCTTCTCTTTCTTTTTTCTTTTCTTTTTTTTTCTTTTTAAAGTCTTAACGAGCCCAGCTGACACAGGTGGCAACTACCAGCGACCACTTCCATAGCCATGAAAAGACAGAGGAATATGGCCCAGACTAAGATCAACCAGACAACCCCAGAGAGGGAGCCTGAAGGGATGGAAATGCACAGTCTTCCTGAAAAATAATTCAGAATAAAAGTCATAGCCATGCTGATGGATCTACAGAGAAATGTGCAAGAGCTGAGGGAGGAAGTGAGGGAAGTGAGGAAAGACAATGTGGAAATCAGACAAGCGATCGACGAGCTTAACAGCAGACTGGATGAGATGCAAGAGACTGTTAATGGAATAGAAATCAGAGAACATGAATAGAGAGAAGCTGAGGCAGAGAGAGATAAAAGGATTTCTAGGAATGAAAGAATATTAATCCAAACGGAACAATATTCGCATTATAGGAGTACCAGAGAAAGAAGAGAGAAAAAAAAAGGGATAGTAAGTGTCCTTGAAGAAATAATTGCTGAAAACTTCCCCCAGCTGGGGAAGGAAATAGTCTCGCAGTCCATGGAAGCCTACAGATCTCCCAACACAAGGGACCCAAGGAAGACAACACCAAGACACATAATAATTAAAATGGCAAAGATCAAAGATAAAGACAGAGTATTAAAGGCAGCTAGAGAGAGAAAAAATATCACCTACAAAGGAAAACCCATCAGACTTCTCAACAGAAACGTTACAGGACAGAAGAGAATGGCATGATATATTTAACATAATGAAACAGAAGGGCCTGGAACCAAGAATATTGTATCCAGCACGATTATCATTTAAATATGACGGAGGCATTAAACAATTTCCAGACAAACGAAAGTTGACAGAGTTTGCCTCTCATAAACCACCACTGCAGAATATCTTAAATGGACTGCTCTAGAAGAAAGCACCCCTAAGGCTAAAAAGATGTCAGCAGAGAAAATAAAATCATACCAAAGAAAGCAGACCATCCAAATATTAACTAAAGGCAAAGAATAAAACACCTAGTATATAAAGAATGGAGGAGGAAGAATAAGAAGAGAGAGAAAGAAAGAAGCATCAGACTGTGTTTACAATAACTTAACAAGAAAGTTAACTTAGATTGTTAGATAGTAAAGAAGCAACCCCTGAACCTTTGGTAACCACGAATCTAAAGCCAGCAATGGCAATAAGTACATATCTACCGATAATCACCCTAAATGTAAATGGACTGAATGCACCAATCAAAAGACACCAAGTAAGAGAATGGATAAAAAAGACCCATCTACATGCTACTTAACAAGAGACTTACCTCAAACCCAAAGATAAACACAGACTACAAGTAAAGGGATAGAAAAAAATATTTCGTGCAAAAAACAAAGAGAAAAAAGCAGGTGTTGCAGTACTTGTATGAGACAAAATAGACTTCAAGACGAAGAAAGTATCAGAGATAAAGAAGGACATTACAAATGATAAAGGGGTCAGTCCAACAAGAAGATATAACCATTACAAATATATATGCACCCAACACAGGAGTGCCAGCATATGTGAACAAAATACTAACAGAATTAAAGGAAGAAATAGCAATGGATTCATTTTAGGAGACTTCAATACACCACTCACTCCAAAGTACAGATCAACCAGACAGAGAATAAGACACAGAGGCACTGAACAACACACTAGAACAGATGGAACTAACATCTACAGAACTCTACACCCAAAAGCAACAGGATACACATTCTTCTCAAGTGCACATGGAACATTTTTCAGAATAGACCACATACTAGGCCACAAAAAGAACCTCAGTAAAGTCAAAAAGACTGAAATTCTACCAACCGACTTCTCAGATCACAAAGGTATAAAACAAGAAATAAATTTTAGAAAGAAACCAAAAAGGCTCACAAATACATGGAGACTTAACAACATTCTCCTAATTAATCAACGGGTAAATGACCAAATCAAAACAGAAATCAAAGAAAATATGGAGACTAATGACAACAGCAACATAAAGCCACAACTTCTGTGGGACACAGCCAAGGCAGTTTTAAGAGGAAAGTATACTGCAATCCAGGCCTATTTAAAGAAGGAAGAACATTCCCAAATGAATAGTCTAAAAACACAATTACTGAAATTGGAAAAAGAAGAACAAATGAGGCCCAAAGTCACCAGAAGGAGGGACATAATAAAGATTAGAGAAGAAATAAATAAAATTGAGAAGAATAAAACAATAGAAAAAACGAATAAAACCAAGAGCTGGATCGAGGAAAAAATAAACAAAATAGATAAACCTCTAGCCAGACTCATTAAGAAAAAAAGAGAATCTACACACATAAACAGAATCAGAAATGACAAAGGAAAAATAACGACGGACCCCATAGAAATACAAAGAATTATAAGAGAATATTATGAGAATCTATATGCTAACAAGCTGGAAAACATAAAAGAAATGAACAACTTCTTAGAAAAATACAACCTTCCAAGAATGACCAAGCAAGAAACAGAAAAACTAAACAGACCAATCACCAGCAACGAAATTGAATCGGTAATCAAAAAACTACCCACGAACAAAACCCCCTGACCAGATGGATTCACCTCTGAATTCTACCAGACATATAGAGAAGAAATAACACCCATACTCCTTAAAGTTTTCCAAAAAATAGTAGAGGACGGAATACTTCCAAACTCATTCTATGAAGCCAGCATCACTCTAAATACCAAAACCGGGTAAGACCTCACCAAATAAGAAAATTACAGACCAATATCCCTGATGAATGTACATGCAAAAATACTCAACAAAATATTAGCAAACCGAATTCAAAAATACATCAAGAGGATCATACACCACGATAAAGTGGGATTCATCCCAGGGATGCAAGGATGGTACAACATTCGAAAATCCATCAACATCATCCACCACATCAACAAAAAGAAGAACAAAAACCACATGATCATCTCCATAGATGCTGAAAAAGCATTTGACAAAATTCAGCATCCATTCCTGATTAAAACTCTCAACAAAATGGGTATAGAGGCAAGTACCTCAACATCATAAAGGCTATATATGACAAACCCACAGCTAACATCATACTTAACGGCGAGACGCTGAAAGCTTTTCATCTAAGATCGGGAACAAGACAGGGATGCCCACTCTCTCCACTGTTATTCAACATAGTACTGGAGGTCCTAGCCACAGCAATCACACAAAACAAAGAAATACAAGGCATGCAGATTGGCAAAGAAGAAGTCAAATTATCACTATTTGCAGATGACATGATACTGTACATAAAAAACCCTAAAGACTCCACTGCAAAACTACCAGAATATCTGAATTCAGCAAAGTTGCAGTATACAAAATTAACACACAGAAATCTGTTGCTTTCCTATACACTAATGATGAACTAACAGAAAGAGAAATCAGAAAAACAATTCCATTCACAATTGCATTGAAAAGAATAAAATACCTAGGAATAAACCTAACGAAGGAAGTGAAAGACCTGTACTCTGAAAACTACAAGACACTCCTAAGAGAAATTAAAGAGGACACTAACAAATGAAAATGCATCCCATGCTCTTGGCTAGGAAGAATAAATATTGTCAAGATGGCTATACTACCTAAAGCAATCTACAGATTCAATGCAATCCCTATCGAAGTACCAATAGTTTTCTTCAATGAACTGGAGCAAATAGTTCTAAAATTCATATGGAACCAGAAAAGAACCCGAATAGCCAAAGCAATCCTGAGAAGGAGGAATAAAACGGGGAATACGCACCCTGATTTCAAGCTCTGCTACAAGGCCACAGTAATCAGGACAATTTGGTATTGGCACAAAAACAGACCCACAGACCAGTGGAACAGAATAGAAAATCCAAACATTAACCCAAACATATACAGTCAATTAGTATTTGATAAAGGAGCCTTGGATTTACAATGGGGACATGACAGCCTCTTCAGCAGCTGGTGTTGGAAAAACTGGACAGCTACATGTAAGAGAATGAAACGGGACTACTGTCTAACCCCATACACAAAGGTAAACTCAAGGTGGATCAAAGACCTGAATGTAAGTCATGAAACCATAAAACTCTTAGAAAAAAACATAGGCAAAAATCTCTTGGACATAAACATGAGAGACTTCTTCATGAACATATCTCCCCGGGCAAGGGAAACAAAAGCAAAAATGAACAATGGGACTATATCAAGCTGAAAAGCTTCTGTACAGCAAAGGACACCATCAGTAGAACAAAAAGACACACTACAGTATGGGAGAATATATTCATAAATGACATATCTGATAAGGGGTTGACATCCAAAATATATAAAGAACTCACGCACCTTAAGAAACAAAAAGAAAATAATCCAATTAAGAAATGGGCAGAGGACATGAATAGACACTTCTCTAAAGAAGAAATTCAGGTGGCCAAAAGGCACATGAAAAGATGCTTCACATCGCTAATCATCAGAGAAATGCAGATGAAAACCACAATGACATATCACCTCACACCAGTGAGAATGGCCAACATCCAAAACACAAACAACAACAAATGTTGGCGAGGATGTGGAGAAAAGGGAACCCTCCTACACTGCTGGTGGGACTGCAAATTAGTTCAACCATTGTGGAAAGCAGTATGGAGGTTCCTCAAAAAACTCAAAATAGAAATACCATTTGACCCAGGAATTCCACTCCTAGGAATTTACCCTAAGAATGCAGCAGCCCAGTTTGAAAAAGACAGATGCACCCCTATGTTTATCGCAGCACTATTTACAATAGCCAAGAAATGGAAGCAACCTAAGTGTCCATCAGTAGATGAATGGATAAAGAAGATGTGGTACATATACACAATGGAATATTATTCAGCCATAAGAAGAAAACAAATCCTACCATTTGCAACAACATGGATGGAGCTAGAGGGTATTATGCTCAGTGAAATAAGCCAAGCTGAAAAAGACAAGTATCAAATGATTTCACTCCTATGTGGAGTATAATAACAAAGAAAAAAACTGAAGGAACAAAACAGCTGCAGACTCACAGAACCCAAGAACGGACTAATAGTTACCAAAGGGAAAGGGACTGGGGAAGATGGGTGGGAAGGGAGGGATAAGAGGGAAAGTGTGGCATTATGATTAGCAGATGCAATGTTGGGGGGGCACGGGGAGGGCAGTACAACTCAGAGAAGACAAGTAGTGATTCTATAGCATCTCACTACGCTGATGGACAGTGACTGTAATGGGGTTGGTCGGGGCGGACCTGATGAAGGGGGTAGTTTAATAAGCATAATATTGCACATGTAATTGTAGAAAAATGACACCAAAATAAATTATATTAAAAAATTATATAAATAGCTCATGCACCTCAAGGAACAAAAAGCAAATAAGCCAATTAAAAATTGGGCAGAGGAACTGAACAGACACCTCTCCAAAGAAGAAATTCAGATGGCCAACAGCCACATGAAAAGATGCTCTACATCACTAGTCATCAGAGAAATGCAAATTAAAACCACAATGAGCTATCACCTCACACCATTTAGGATGGCCGCCATCCAAAAGACAAGCAACAACAAACATTGGCGAGGATGTGGAGAAAGGGCAACCCCCCTACACTGCTTGTGGGAATGTAAATTAGTTCAACCATTGTGGAAAGCAATATGGCGGTCCCTCAAAAAACTCAAAATAGGAGTACCATTTGACCCAGGAATTCCCCTCGTAGGAATTCACCCTAAGAATGCAGCAGTGCAGTTTTAAAAAGACATACACCCTTATGTTTATCGCAGCACTATTTACAATAGCCAAGAAACGGAAGCAACGCAAGTGTCCATCAGTAGTCGAATAGATAAAGAAGATGTGGTATATATACGCAATGGAATATTATTCAGTCATAAGAAGAGAACAAATCTTACCATTTGCAACAACATGGATGGAGCTGGAGGGTATTATGCTCAGTTAAATAAGCCAGGCCGAGAAAGACAAGTATCAAATGATTTCACTCATCTGTGGAGTATAAGAACAAAGAAAAAACTGAAGGAAGAAAACAGCAGCAGACTCACAGAACCCAAGAATAGTCTGTTACCAAAGGGAAAGGGACTGGGAAGTTGGGTGGGAAGGGAGGGATAAGGGGGAAAAAGGGCTATTACAATTAGCACACATAATGTAGCAGGGGTGGGGAAACATCGGGGCATACAGGGAAGGCAGTATAACACAGAGAAGACAAGTAGTGATTCTATCACATCCTTCTATGCTGATGGACAGTGACTGCAATGGGGTATATGGTCGGGACTTGATAAAAGGGGGAGTCTAGTAACCATAATGTTTCTCATGTAATTGTATATTAATAATAGCAAAATAAATAAATAAAAAGGGTACTTTTAAGTGGCTTATATACCACATCATTTTACTCAGTTGTTGCTACTTTGTTTAGTCCTATAGAATAGGCATCATTACCTTCTTCCCACAGATGAGGAAAGAAGTTCAGGGAGGCTGTTCTGTCTGAGGCCACATAGCAAGAAACAAAGTTGGAACTCAAAGACAGGTGTTACATGTTTCCAAGCCCAGTACTCTTTTTGCTAACTCTGAAGCTCTGTACACATCAGAAAAGAAATATTAAAATTTTCTGTTGCTATAATACAAAATTAATACACAGAAATCTGTCATATTCCTGTATACTAACAACAAACAAGCAAAAAGAGAAATCAGGAAAATAATTCCATTTTCAGTTGCATCAAAAAGAGTAAAATACCTAGAAATAAACCTAACCAAGGAGGTGGAAGACCTATACTCTGAAAACTATCAGACACTCATGAGAGAAATTACAGAAGAGACAAATAAATGGAAATCTATTTCATGCTCATGAATAGGAAAAATTAATATTGTCAAAATGGCCATCCAGCCCAAGGCAATTTAAAGATTCAGTGCAATCCCTTTCAAAATACTAACAGCATTTTTTAATGAACTAGAGCAAATAATCCTAAAATTCATAGAGAACTACAAGCAGCCAAAACATTCCTGAGAAAGAATAATAAAGGAGGGGGTATTATGCTCCCTGACTTCAAACTATATTACAAAGCTACAGTGATCAAAACACTATGGTACTGGCACAAGAACACGCCCATAGATCAATGGAACAGAGTAGAGAGTCCAATCCACTCATATATGTTCAATTAATATAATATAAAGGTGCCATGAATACACAATGGGGAAAAGACAGTCTCTTAAATAACTGGTGTTGGGAAAACTGGACAGCTCCCTGTAAAAGAATGAAACTCATTTACTGTCTAACTCCATACATAAAAGCAAACTCTAAATGGATCAAAGACCTAAATGTAAGACATGAAATCATAAAACTCCTAGAAGAAAACATAGGAAAAAATGTCTTGAATATAAGCATGAGCAATTTTTCCTGGACACATCTCCATGGACAAGGGAAACAAAGTAAGAAATGAACATGTGGGACTACATCAAACTAAAAAGCTTCTGTACAGCAAAGGACACTATCAGCAAAACAAAATGCAACTTACAGTATGGTTGAATATATTCATAAACATTTTATCCAATAAGGGGTTAACACCCAAAATATATAAAGAACTCATATTCCTCAACACCAAATAAAACAAATAACCTGAGTAAAAAGAGGGTGGAGGACCTGAACAGATATTTTTCCGAAGAAATACAGATGGCCAACAGGCACATGAAAGATTCTCCACATCATTAATCATCAGAGAAATGCAAATGAAAACAACAATGATTTATGACCTCACACCAGTCAGAATGGCCACTACCCAAAAGACAAAAAATAGGAAGTGTTGGCTTGGATGTAGAGAAAAGGGAACCTTCTTACACTGTTAGTGTGAATGTAAATTGGTGTACCCACTGTGGAAAACAGTATGGAGGCTCCCCCCCCAAATAAAAATAGAAATAGAAATATCATACATCCCAGGAATTTACCCAAAGAAAACAAAATCCCTGATTTCAAAAGATACCAGCACCCCCTCTTTATTGCAGCATTATTTACAATATTCAAGATATGGAAGCAACCTAGGTATCCATCAGTAGATGAATGGATAAAGAAGAGGTTGTACATATGCACAATGGAATATTATTCAGCCATAAAAAAGAAATAAATCTTGCCATTTGCCACAACATGAATGGACCTAGAGTGTATCATGCTCAGTGAAATAAGCCAGGTGGAGAAGTATAAATACCATTTCACTTATTTTTGGAATATAAAAACAAAACCGCAGTAGACTCATAGACACTGAGAAGTGACTGGTGATTAACATGTGGAAGGAGTTGGGGTGAGTGGGGGGAGATAGTAAGGGGGATGAAGGGCACAAAAATTCTGTCATAATATAAGTTGTACAGCATGGAGAATATAACAATGATTCTGTAACATCTTCCTATGTTGACAGATAGTAACTGTTCTAGTGGGGGGGGGCGAGGATTTAATCATATGGGTACCTGTTGAACCGCTGTGTTGTATACTTGAAACCAATATAAGATTGTATATTAACGATAATTCAATTTTTAAAAAAGTTTTCTCCTGCTACACTCTGGGGGTCCAGGCTGGTTGAGACAGACTTTGTTTAGGAGGAAAAATCAGAACAGAAGCTATGCATAGATACATTAGCAGAGGTCAATGGAGCTGAGCATACAAATAGAGCATCTGGGCTTGAGATGACCCATGGATACATTATGCAAGAGAAAGGCTAGCAGCAAATGCCACAGGACCCCCAAACAGAGGGTTGCCAGCAAGAGATGTGTTCATAACATTGGGGGATATTTAATATGAATCATTGAGATATTAAAATGAATATTTGCTTAATGAAGAAAGTCTTCAGTGTGCTGATGTTCTTTGCATTAATGCAACTGCCATCTGCTAAACTGTGGATCAAGGCCTTGCAAGTACAGAATTGGTGTGAGCTGACTGATCCAATGGAGCGTTTCATGCCCATGTGGGATTGGTGGTGCTAAGAGAACTGGGACATCTCTGCAAACTAAATGTTGTCACTCTGTACCTTAAGCATTTCCATTCTGAGCTACATAAAACTGCAGAACCACAGATGGCAGAATTCTTTGCTAGCTGAGACACCCTTTTATTTCCATCATCTTAGGGTTATGAATATGACTTAGCTCTCACTTAGATATTAAATTAAAAACTGAATTGTTCTTTATCTCACAGTTTGTCTTTCAAGACCATAAGTATTAACATTTCCTTTCGTTTCTTCTTGACTGGGCTTATGACAGATCCTTAAACAGTGAAGTAGCTTTCCCTGATAAGGGTTCTCAGATTTGCCCTTTAAAAGGCTTTAAGTAAATTTCTTATTCTCCTCATAAAGTGTTCCTAATGCTATCTTTTTATTCCTCTTCTGCTTTCAGAAATCTCTTACTGGACAATTCAGTTGAATTATTAGCTAAATTATTATATGTGTGTGAAATATATTAGTATTTGAGTGTGTGCCTACAGAAGTCTCTTTAATGTTACAATTTTATCAAAAGGTTTCAGAAGCTTTTTGCACAATTCATAGCCTACCAAGTGTACTTTCTTATAGAGGAAAATGTTTCTTGTATCATATTTTCCCAGTCTTTTACATTATTTCATAGTAGTAAAGTCCAAAATATTATATCAGTTTATTGGGTTTCAGAAATTAAAACAAACCAAAAACCTACTACTTTGGGTGTCATAAATGGAATATGAGTATTTAGAAAAGAAATGGAAATTGGTTGAATTGCTACTTTGTGCACACACTTTTCCTCACCTTATGCAATTTAATTTTCTTGTCAATCTTGTAAGTTTTTAAGATTTTATCTTTACAATGAGAATTTACTGTGAGCTCAGAGAAGTGAAGTGGTTTTTTTTCCCAACTAATAAATGCCAAATATGGAATTCAAACTCATATATATCTAATCCCAGATTCTGAGTATGCCCATTATACCATGCTGATGTTCAAAATTCAGATATGATCCCTCTCCCCTATACATGACATGGAACTCTTTGTTCTGGTTTTTTTTCCCATAATTTTCAAAACCACTTTATTGATGTATGGTTGACTTATAAAAAGTTGTACATATTTAATGTACACAATTTTAAATATCTCCCAATGATAGGTCCTAGGAGTAGAAAGATATCTGCATTATAATGAATTGAATTATAAAATGTCAATGATTTTAACACCTTTAATTAAATGATCTTTATGGTATATAGACATAATATTTAAGAATCAAATCTGGGTTTAACTTATTGCTCCACCACTAACTATTGGTATAACTTCAGGATACTTTGTTTTACTTTCAGTTTCCTCTTCCATACTGACTTTAAGTACCAGTAATAATAATCTCTACTCCACAGGGATTCATGGTTAAATAAAGTGAGACGTATAAAATGTTAGTGCAGATTCTGTAGAGGACGAAACAAGTGTGGATACTTACATAGGTAGGAGATTAGGAAATTAAAATCACTTTCCTCTGCCTAATAGGAAATGAGTTCATTTGCTGAGAATGAAGACCTAGATTACTGAAGAATTAGTAAGTTACTGAAGATCAGCAGAAGTCTGAATAAAACTGGGTCTTTGTTCTTTTTATCCCTATAATTAAACCTATATTAACATAAGAAACAAAAATAAATTTGAAAATCCCTTTAATAAACAAATAAGAAACAGCTAGGGTAAGAATATTATTTGTCAAAATTCATCCAAATCCAGGAAGTCCATACAATCATAAGTCTAAAACCTATCTCCAGGTCTCAAACAGGGTGCTCTATTTCTCCGAATTAATGGTATCATCTGAAGGGACCAGTGATTCATTTCTTACAGTGATGAGGGCTGGGTGTGAAGCTGGCCAGGAGAAAAGTAACTTAGGAATTTGGTTCAACAGCACAGAGCATCAGAGAAATGAAACCAGGCATGTCCCATTTATGTCTCTGACCATGATTTCTAACATGAGAAATATCCTGCAAATGAGGCAGGATAGAAGAGGAAAGCAAAAATCACCTTGTATCTACTAGAAGAATTTGAGCAAAGTGGGGTGTCTAGGGTAAAGAATAAGCAAAGGGACCTACTTTTCACTCTATATACATTTGTACTTCTAGAAAACACATTAGTTTTACCCTTTATATGTTATATATATAAAAGAAAATAATTCAAAATAAAAATGTAAAGAATAAACTTTTTAAATTTATTTTTATTAAGTTATCATTGATATACACTCTTATGAAGGTTTCACATGAAAAACATTGTGGTTATTACATTCACCCATATTATCAATTCCCCCCACACACCCCACTGCAGTAACTGTCCATCAGCATAGCAAGATGCCACAGAGTCACTACTTGTCTTCTCTGTGCTACGCTGCCTTCCCCATGACCCCACACACACCATGTGTGCCAGTCATAATACCCCTCAATCCCCTTCTCCCTCCCTCCCCAACCATCCTCCCCCACCACTCCCCTTTGGTAACTGCTAGTCCCTAGGAGTCTGTGAGTCTGCTGCTGTTTTGTTCCTTCAGTTTTGCTTTGTTGTTATACTCCACAAATGAGAGAAATCATTTGATACTTGTCTTTCTCCACCTGGATTATTTCACTGAGCATAATACCTTCTAGCTCCATCCATGTTCTTGCAAATGGTAGGACTTGTTTTCTTCTTATGGCTGAATAATATTCCATGTGTATATGTGCCAGCTCTTCTTTAACCATTCATCTACTGATGGACACTTAGGTTGCTTCCATATCTTGACTATTGTAAACAGTGCTGCAGTAAACATAGGGTTGCATATGTCTTTTTGAATCTGAGAACTTGTATTCTTTGGGTAAATTCCTAGGAGTGGAATACCTGGGTCAAATGGTATTTCTATTTTGAGTTTTTTGAGGGATCTCCATATTGCTTTTCACAATGGTTGAACAAATTTACATTCCCACCAGCAGTGTAGGAGGGTTCCCCTTTCTCCACATCCTTGCCAGCATTTGTTGTTCCTTGTCTTTTGGATGTTGGCCATCCTAACTGGTGTGAGGTGATAATTTCATTGTGGTTTTGCTTTGCATTTCCCTGGTGATTAGTGATGTGGAACATCTTTTCATGTGCCTGTTGGCCATCTGAATTTCTTCTATACAGAAGTGTCTCTTCAGATCATCCACCCATTTTTTAGTAGGGTTATTTGCTTTTTGGGTGTTGAGGTATGTGAGTTCTTTATATATTTTGGATGTTAACCCCTTGTTGGATATGTCATTTACGAATATATTCTCCCATACTGTAGGATGCCTTTTTGTTCTACTGATGGTGTCCTTTGCTGTACAGAAGCTTTTTAGTTTGATGTAGTCCCATTTATTCATTTTTGCTTTTGTTACCCTTGCCTGAGCAGATGTGTTCAGGAAAAAGTTGCTCATGTTTATATTCAAGAGATTTTTGCCTATGTTTTCTTCTAAGAGTTTTTTGGTTTCATGACTTACATCCAGGTCTTTGATCAATTTCGAGTTTACTTTTGTGTATGGAGTTAGACAATAATCCCAGTTTCATTCTCTTAAATGTATATGTCCAGTTTTGCCAACACCAGTTGTTGAAGAAGCTTAGTTTGGAAGTATTCCGTCCTCTACTTTTTGGAAAACTTTAAGGAGGATGGGTATTTGGTCTTCACTATATGTTTGATAAAATTCAGCAGTGAAGCCATCTGGTTCAGGGGTTTTGTTCTTAGGTAGTTTTATGATTTCCAATTCAATTTCATTCCTGATAATTGGGTCTGTTCATATTTTTTGTTTCTTCCTGGGTCAGCCTTGGAAGGTTGTATTTTTTTAGAAAGTTGCCCATTTCTTCTAGGTTATCCAGTTTATTAGCATATAATTTTTCATAGTATTCTCTAATAATTCTTTGTATTTCTGTGGTGTCCATAGTCATTATTTCTTTCTCATTTCTGATTCTGTTTATGTATGTAGACTCTCTTTTTTTCTTGATAAGTCTGGCTGTTTATCTATTTTGTTTATTTTCTCGAAGAACCAGCCCCTGCTTTCATTGATTCTTTCTATTGTTTTATTCTTCTCAATTTTATTTATTTATTTTCTGATCTTTATTATGTCCAACTTATCAATTATTTCTTTTATGGATCATGCTTTTGGTGTATACCCAAAAATCCATCACTATATTCAAAGTTATCTAGGTTTTCAGTTTTTTTGTTTTGTTTTGTTTTGTAGTTCAGAAAATATTTGGAAAGAGTTTCCCTGTCTTAAAATTAAAGTGGTGACTTGGTTCTCTTGGGAAAATTATTGATGATGATATGAAAGTCTCATATTTACATACTATCATTTTTCTTGATAGAAAAAAAGAAGTGCTTGTTCAAGTATTTGAAGTAAACTTTCACTTCAGTTGTATTCACATCTTAAAACTGTATGTTATCTCCCTTTCACCCTGTATCTATCTGTCTCTGTGATGTGTATGTGTTCCTTAAATTTCTTTTTCTAATTGCTACCATTAAATAAACAGGGTACTGTTTTGAAAAGACAACTGACATTTAAAACAATAGAGGTAAAACTAAAATAAATTTTACAAGTCAGGGAAGGTATGGAAAAGGAGGCAAAATATCAATTGCAATAAAATATTAATTCTGTAAAAGATAAAAGAAAAAAAACAAGCAAGACATACATCATTTGGAAGCAACTGGTGTTATTAGGAAGTATGGTGCTCATTATATTTGGGACACACAATCATCAATATTCTGACCATCATTTATCACAAACATACTTGTAGTCTCTGTTTCTGGTGCCACAAAACAGAAGTTTGAATTAACTATGGCAGGGCATTGGGGGAGGGGGAAGATTAGATGATACAGCAACAGTTTGAGAGAGAAGTCCGTGGGTACTATAAATAGTAAAGTACTATTGCCAAAGGGGGTGTTATTGAGGGAAGCCTATGGAGAGAACAGTAGAGAAGACAAACACACAGGTGAAGGATGGAGGAACATTAAAAGAAAAAGGTACTATAACTTCTGAGAGGAGAGCAATTTGGTGGCAGCCTCTGTCACTCTGGGCAACAGGGTTGATTTGACTGATGGGAATGAGAAACCCTCCCTCTCCCCACTCTGTGGTGCCTCCCTCTCATCAGAAGGCAGCCATTCTTGCAGTAGGGACACATTTTCTTTACGTTCCTCTCAACTCGTTTTCCCTTTTCTTGGCTTTCCATTGTTATCTTTAATCTTCAGTACTGAAGGTCATGACAGCATTTCTGAAGGATACTTTTTGGTATAAATGCACCAAGGAACATTCAGAATAATAGACTACTGATCTTTGGAGCTACCTCTGACACCCAGCTGGTTATTACTATATAAGGTATTATGTCACTTAAAATCTGTTGCTGGAAGGCAATCAATGTTATAGGAGTAAACGTGGAAATAAGGCACCACATGGAGCTTCAAAAGCCATAGGAGATCTTAGCCTTTATAATAATCATAACAAACACTTATGCTGTGTTTACAGTGGGCCAGATATTGTTCCAAATGCTTTACACATAATAATTCATGTAGTTCTCACATAGTAGATACTATTTTGCTCAGTTTACATGTCTTGTAGTAGAGACCATGAAACTCAGAGGATGGAAGATTTTTCTTATCAGGAAGCAGGGCGAGCACAAATTTCTTCACCAGGACAGCACTAGAGCACAAGGTAGAGTTTTTACGTTAAGAGAAAATATAACTTTCAACAGAAGATATGAATATTTGAAAGTCAAAGTAGGTCCATTTTACCTTGTATGTGAATTTATAAAAGTAATTTCAGCTTTTTAAAAAACCTTACGTTTATTCCATCCCCTGTGTATTTTCAGACCAAACTGTTAAATAGATTTTAATCAATAGGAGTCAAAGTGATGACTTCTGCTACCACTGTGGGTGGTTCCATGACATAATGATGGTGTTTTGAGTCATAAGATACGAAACATTCCTACTTTTCTATTTTACATGCTCCTACTAAAGGTATGCATTGTGGGGAAATATTTCATCAAAATCTTAGAAGGTTGGGTGTGATGGAGATATAATTAAATGATAATATCTGTAGAACAGAACATCATCCCAAGATAATGTTCAGCTCTCCTGCTGGGGCATAGAAGAAGGCACAAAGACGGAAGTGCTGATTTTCCAAGCAGGAGACATTTGTTTGGTGACAATGTCTGATTACAATTAATTTACTTTTAGTATACAAATGACAAATGCAAGAGTAATTGCAGTTCCCATGGATTAGGAAACATTGTTCTCCTGGTTCCTTTCTTCTAGACCAGTACAAATCACAGTTGGCAGCTGCTTGCTGCACTGCTTAATATTGCCTTCTGTCTAAAGTGATTGTGTCCTGATCTTTTTCCCATTATTATTTTTTAGCAATGATTTTTCCTATTCTCCTCACATCCTCTTTCACGGTTTCCCTATCCCTCTTGGCTTGTTATTCTTCTACTGATTTTTAAGTTTATTTCAGAAAGACTAGGAAGTGATTTCCAAACCTGACTATACATCAGAAATATAGAATGTCTTATTAAAAATAATTATTTCTGGGCCCAACCCAAGGGGTTCTGACTCAGGAAGGCTTCACTGGGCCATGAAAATCAACACCTTAAAGTCTATATTTTTAAAAAATTCCTACATGATAACTATTGCATTCGAATTTGAAGATCCTTAGTTGGTATCTTTTCAATTACTCCAGTCAGCCTTCAGCTGGTTACTTCAAAGCACAAGAACCCCTAAAATGCAACATCAATGCATCATCAGCTTCAGAACAAATGCTGTCACACAGAGGCCTGAGGCTACCTCTCTCTGAACCCCAAATAGCACCTGAGCTCAGACAGATTATATGTTCAGTGTTTTTCTGGTTCCCTATTGTTTTAATGAATGAAATATTAATCAGGCAGTGGGCTTCCTGCCCTAATAGGCCATTTTGAAAAAAGTGGACAATGATCACAGAGCTTCCACTCCGAATCCAGTAGTCAGAAATGAAGCCTTTCTAGATGAGGTAGCAGCCAGCTTCTTTCTCTGAAGGACGTGCATTTTCAGTCTTAGCTTTATGCACAGTTAAGACAGATACTGCCTCGCAGCTCTCTCTCCTGTGCATTTTCCAAAGTATGTGGCAGACATCTGATCAGCACAGAGAGGCTTCGCTTGCTATTATCCGGCTGGTTCTTCGGTGACTACATGTGGAACTCAAGCCTAAAAAGAGCACAAAGGCCTTACAGACAGGGATGCAGCACCTGCAGTTGTGAATTATTGAATGACTGAGAACTTTGTGACCACAGCATCAACCCTTAAAAAAAATCACAGCATTGACTTCCAGGAAGATGGCAGCGTGAGCAGGGCAGCGGAAATCTCCTCCCCAAACCAAATATATTTATGAAAATACAGCAAATACAACTATTCCTAAAAGAGAGACCAGAAGATACAGGACGACACCAGCCTGCAGCTACACCTGAGAGTACTCGGCACCCCACGAGACAGGTAAGATACAGAGCGGCGACCCGGCGGGACCCAAGCACTCCCCCACCCCAGTGCCCTGGTGGGAGGAGAGGATTCAAAGCCGGGAGGGAGTGGAAGCACAGACCCACTGAATAACCAGTCCCGCTGATCTGTGCCAGGAGCGCTGACACACTTCGTGCGGTGTATCAGAGATTGGAGAGACAGAGGTGCAGATTCCAAGACAGCAGGTCCACCCACCGGTTCCCTGGGATAAAAGAAAAGCGTGTGCTTTTTTAGGGGTCTTAAAGAAACAGGGGCCCAATGGAGGAGCAGGATTGTCCCAGTGCACTTAGCCAAGCAGCCGGGAGTCCTGGGGAATTTTGTTGCCCTTGAACTGTGGCTGGGAAAAGCAGTCGTACAAGACTTCCCACAGAAATCAGCAGCCTCCCATTCATTCCCTCCCTGGCCAGAGTCAAAAAGAGCCCAGCAGAGCAGTATGGCGGCAGAATAGTGGAGCAGCAGCGCCACGTACAGGATCCTCACAGAAACTACACCTGGCAGGCATTTTTTTTGTTGTTTTTTTGTTTGTTTTTCTCTTTTTTCTCTATTTTCCCTTTCTTCTTTTTTTCTTTTTCTGACCACTTCTATAGCCATGAAAAGACAGAGAAATATGGTACAAACAAAACTTACCCAGAAAATCCATGACCAGACTACCCCAGAGAGGGAGTCTGAAGGGATGGACATACACAATCTTCCTGAAAAAGAACTCAGAATAAAAGTCATAACCATACTGATGGATCTACAGAGAAATATGCAAGAGCTGAGGGAGGAAGTAAGGGAACTGAGGAAAGACAATGCAGAGATGAGACAAGCGATCAATGGGCTTAGCAGCAGACTGGACGAGATGCAAGAGACTGTTAATGGAATAGAAATCAGAGAACAGGAATACAGAGAAGCTGAGGCAGAGAGAGATAAAAGGATCTCTAGAAATGAAAGAATTTTAAGAGAACTGTGTGATCAATCCAAATGGAACAATATTTGCATTATACGAATACCAGAGGAAGAAGAGAGAGAAAAAGGGATGGAAAGAGTCTTTGAAGAAATAATTGCTGAAAACTTCCCCAAACTGGGGAAGGAAATAGTCTCTCAGACCATGGAAGCCCACAGATCTCCCAACACAAGGGACCCAAGGAAGACAACACCAAAACACATAATAACTACAATAGTGAAGATCAAAGATAAGGACAGAGTATTAAAGATAGCTAGAGAGAAAATAAACATCACCTACAAAGGAAAATTCACCAGATTATCATCAGACTTCTCAACAGAAACCTTACAGGCCAGAAGAGAATGGCATGATATATTTAACGTAATGAAACAGAAGGGCCTCAAACCAAGAATATTGTATCCAGCACGATTATCATTTAAATTTCATGGAGGAATTAAACAATTTCCAGACAAGCGAAAACTGAGGGAATTTGCCTCCCATAAACCACCTCTTCAAAATATCTTAAAGGGACTACTCTAGATGGAAGCAGTCCTAAGACTAAAAAGAGGTCACCAGAGAAAATAAAATCATAGCAAAGAAAGCAGATCATCCAAATACTAACTAAAGGCAAAGAATAAAACACCTAATATATAAAGAATGGAGAAGGAAGAATAAGAAGGGAGAGAAATAAAGAATCATCAGACTGTGTTTACAACAACTTAACAAGAAAGTTAAGTTAGACTGCTAGATAGTAGAGAAGCTACCCTTGATACTTTGATAACCACGAATCTAAAGCCAGCACTGGCAGTAAGTACATATCTATCGATAATCACCCTAAATGTAAATGGTGTGAATGCACCAATCAAAAGACACAAAGTAGCAGAATGGATAAAAAAGCAAAACCCATCTATATGCTGCTTTCAGGAGACTCACCTCAAACCCAAAGATATACACAGACTAAAGGTGAAAGGATAGAAAAAGATATTTCATGCAAACAACAAAGAGAAAAAAGCAGGTGTTGCAGTACTTGTATCAGACAAAATAGACTTCAAAACGAAGAAAGTAGCAAAAGATAAAGAAGGACATTACATAATGATAAAGGGGTCAATCCAACAAGAAAATATAACCATTATAAATATATATGCACCCAACACAGGAGCGCCAGCATATGTGAGACAAATACTAACAGAATTAAAGGAGGAAATAGACAGCAATGCATTCATCTTAGGAGACTTCAACACACCACTCACTCCAGAGGACAGATCAACCAGACAGAAAATAAGTAAAGACACAGAGGCACTGCACAACACACTAGAACAGATGGACCTAACAGACATCTACAGAACTCTACACCCAAAAGCAACAAGATACACATTCTTCTCAAGTGCACATGGAACATTTTCCAGAATAGACCACATACTAGGCCACAAAAAGAACCTCAGTAACTTCAAAAATATTGAAATCCTACCAACCAACTTCTCAGATCACCAAGGTATAAAACTAGAAATAAATTTTAGAAAGAAATCAAAAAGGCTCACAAATACATGGAGACTTAACAACACTCTCCTAATTAATCAATGGGTTAACGACCAAATCAAAACAGAAATCAAAGAATATATGGAGACTAATGACAACAACAACACAAAGCCACAACCTCTGTGGGACGCAGCAAAGGCAGTTCTAAGAGGAAAGTATATTGCAATCCAGGCCTATTTAAAGAAGGAAGAACATTCCCAAATGAATAGTCTAAAGACACAATTACTGAAATTGGAAAAAGAAGAACAAATGAGGCCCAAAGTCACCAGAAGGAGGGACATAATAAAGATCAGAGAAGAAATAAATAAAATTGAGAAGAAAAAAACAATAGAAAAAAATCAATGAAACCAAGACCTGGTTCTTTGAAAAAATAAAATAGATAAACCCCTAGCCAGACTTATTAAGAGAAAAAGAGAATCTACACACATAAACAATCAGAAATGAGAAAGGAAAAATAACAATGGACCCCACAGAAATACAAAGAATGATAGGAGAATATTATGAGAATCTATATGCTAACAAGCTGGAAAACGTAGAAGAAATGGATAACTTCTTAGAAAAATACAACCTTCCAAGAATGACCAAGCAAAAACAGAAAAACTAAAACGACCAATCATCAGCAATGAAATTGAATTGGTAATCAAAAAACTACCCAAGAACAAAACCCCCTGACCAGATGGATTCACCTCTGAATTCTACCAGACACATAAAGAAGAAATAACACCCATACTCCTTAAAGTTTTCCTAAAAATAGAAGAGGAGGGAATACTTCCAAACTCATTCTATGAAGCCAGCATCACTCTAATACCAAAACTGCGCAAAGACCTCACCAAAAAAGAAAATTACAGACCAATATCCCTGATGAACGTAGATGAAAAAATACTCAACAAAATATTAGCAAACCAAATTCAAAAATACATCAAGAGGAACATAAACCATGATCAAGTGGGATTCATCCCAGGGATGCAAGGCATCAACATCATCCACCATATCAACAAAAAGAAGAACAAAAACCACATGATCATCTCCAAAGATGCTGAAAAAGCATTTGACAAAATTAAGTATCCATTCATGATTAAAACTCTCAACAAAATGGGTACAGACGGCAAGTACCTCAACATCATAAAGGCCATATATGACAAACCCACACCTAACATCATACTTAACGGCGAGAATCTGAAAGCTTTTCATCTAAGATCAGGAACAAGACAGGGATGCCCACTCTCTCCACTGTTATTCAACATAGTACTGGAGGTCCTAGCCACAGCAATCAGACAAAACAAAGACATACAAGGCATCCAGATTGGTAAAGAATAAGTCAAATTGTCACTATTTGCAGATGACATGATACTGTACATAAAAAACCCTAAAGACTCCACTCCAAAACTACTAGAACTAATATCTGAATTCAGCAAAGTTGCAGGATACAAAATTAACACACAGAAATCTGTTGCTTTCCTATACACTAATGATGAACTAACAGAAAGAGAAATCAGAAAAACAATTCCATTCACAATTGCATCAAAAAGAATAAAATACCTAGGAATAAACCTAACGAAGGAAGTGAAAGACCTGTACTCTGAAAACTACAAGACACTCCTAAGAGAAATTAAAGAGGACACTAACAAATGGAAATGCATCCCATGCTCTTGGCTAGGTAGAATAAATATTGTCAAAATGGCTATACTACCCAAAGCAATCTACAGATTCTACTCAATCCCTATCAAAATACCAACAGCTTTCTTCAACAAACTGGAACAAATAATTCTAAAATTCATATGGAACCACAAAAGACCCCGAATAGCCAAAGCAATCCTGAGAAGGAATAAAACAGGGGGAATTACACTCCCTGACTTCAAGCTCTACTACAAAGCCACAGTAATCAAGACAATTTGGTATTGGCACAAAAACAGACCCACAGACCAGTGGAACAGAATAGAAAATCCAAACATTAACCCAAACATATACAGTCAATTAATATTTGATAAAGGAGCCTTGGATATACAATGGGGAGATGACAGCCTCTTCAGCAGCTGGTGTTGGAAAAACTGGACAGCTACATGTAAGAGAATGAAACTGGACTACTGTCTAGCCCCATACACAAAGGTAAACTCAAGGTGGATCAAAGACCTGAATGTAAGTCATGAAACCATAAAACTCTTAGAAAAAAACATAGGCAAAAATCTCTTGGACATAAACATGAGCAACTTCTTCATGAACATATCTCCCCGGGCAAGGGAAACAAAAGCAAAAATGAACAAGTGGGACTATATCAAACTGAAAACCTTCTGTACAGCAACGGACACCGTCAGTAGAACAAAAAGACATCCTACAGTATGGGAGAATATATTTATAAATGACATATCCGATAAGGGGTTGACATCCAAAATATATAAAGAACTCATACACCTCAACAAACAAAAAGCAAATAATCCAATTAAGAAATGGGCAGAGAACATGAATAGACACTTCTCCAAAGAAGAAATTCAGATGGCCAACAGGCACATGAAAAGATGCTCCACATCGCTAATCATCAGAGAAATGCAGATTAAAACCACAATGAGATATCACCTCACACCAGTGAGGATGGTCAACATCAAAACACAAACAACAACAAATGTTGGCGAGGATGTGGAGAAAAGGGAACCCTCCTACACTGCTGGTGGGAATGCAAATTAGTTAAACCATTGTGGAAAGCAGTATGGAGGTTCCTCAAAAAATTCAAAATAGAAATACCACTTGACCCAAGAATCCCACTTCTAGGAATTTACCCTAAGAATGCAGCAGCCCAGTTTGAAAAAGACTTATTCACCCCTATGTCTATCACAGCACTATTTACAATAGCCAAGAAATGGAAGCAACCTAAGTGTCCATCAGTAGATGAATGGATAAAGATGAAGTGGTACATATACACAATGGAATATTATTCAGCCATAAGAAGAAAACAAATCCTACCATTTGCAACAATATGGATGGAGGTAGAGGGTATTATGCTTAGTGAAATAAGCCAAGCAGAAAAAGACAAATATCAAATGATTTTACTCATATGTGGAGTATAAGACCAAAGAAAAAAACTGAAGGAACAAAACAGCAAATTTACAGAACCCAAGAATTGGTGGGGGGGACCTGATAAAGGGGGTAGTTTAATAACCATAATATTGCACATGTAATTGTAGATTAATGATACCAAAATAAATTATATATAAAAAAATGACAGCATTATGATTCATGGTGAAAATATAAGGATGTTTTTGAAAGTATCTTAATTATACAGCTTTCAGGTCAGTTGAAAATTATCATATGATCTTTCTAGACAAGAGGAAATGCAAATACAGATTTGTATTGCTCAAGGAATATCTACTTATTTAAATTTTATAGGTGTGATACAATTTGTTCACATATTCTTAAACCCCATGAGCTAAGTCAACATTATTACTTCTATGTACTGTTAGGATAGCAAATTACCTCACCTTTACTATTTAGCTATGATAATTGTAACATATATTGCAATGGTGTCTTTCCAGGTACTGAATGCATATCTTTTTCAAAATAAATATAATTTTATCTTTTTTCTTCTTATAAAAATAATATGTGGTCATATTTGTAGGTAATATAGAGAAAAAGAGGAAAATAAGCCCATCAAAATTCATCTCCTCGAGATACCCATATCTTGCACAATCACATTTTAAAAAACAGACTGCTGTATCTGTTGTAATTGTTTGTGAAGAGTTTTGTTGCAGGGTTACCTTTCTGCTGCCTTAAATAATCTGTTAAATTTTAAAAATATGATATTAAGCTGACAAATGATTAAGTTTCTATTTCTGCACATACCATTCCAGACATTTCCTATGTACATACATGCGTATATACATATACATGTGTACACACATAAACACACACAGGATTGGACTCTTGTGACTATTTCAATAAATGTTTTTCATGAAAGAGTAATATGGGTGACAATATCGGTTTTTTCAGTAAATATAGATATGCATAATCATTCCTATTATTATTCATAATAAATACAGAGCATTTCTTCATAGGGTGTCCTACAATTTACTTAGCATATCTCCTACTGTTAAACATTTAAAATACTTCTAATTTGTTGCTGTCAAAAAATGTGCCTTCGCACACCTGTATGCTTATTTCCTCAATATAATTTCTAAAAGGAAACTGCTGGCCCAAATTTCAGTTTCCGAAACTTACCCAACAGACATTATGCCTAACCTTCAAACATATACTGTTGATCCCCATGATATCCGATAAAAAAATAAAGAGAATTAACCTGCTCAAGATAACAGCCATTATAAAGGATGAAGTCTGGATTCAAATAAGCATTAGTCAAGGTGGTTGCTGATCTCATAGAACAAGTGCGTAAAAATTTTATTAAACTCAAATTGACTCTTGAACTTGACTTTATCAAGAGGTTAACCCCAAGTCCTCCTGCCAATTGAGATAATCATTACCAAATAGTGACTCCTAAGACTCCATGCCACGTGTAGGGGGAAGTCCAGAACTCTAACAAGAAAATGAGGCATAGGAAGCATCCTACATTCTTCTGATTATCTCTCGTTCCATTTTTGACCTCTCCAGAACTCTTGTTTCAACTCTTACAGCAGCTACACTTTTTTAACACCAGTTGTAACCAGGACTGGACCTCCCTTCCCACTCCCCAAAAAACTCTTTGATACAAGATTGTTACATGTGACACAGTTCACCAGAGATAGGGTATTAGCACCGGGGAAGGATAGAATGGCTAGAACAACACATAATTTTAAGATTAAATATTATCCAGCTCTTATTTTAAAGCTCCTTTGCTCTGACCACTCTGAGATGTCCTACTGTCCATCTTCTCCCATGAACTCCACCCTGGGATGTAGTCAGCTTCTCCCCAGTGTTTCTCTCCCCTAGCTGAGAATTAGAATTGCTGTGCAGGCTTTATAAATATGCCATCCAGATGTACTGACATATGGTCACTGCCCCTATCATGATGATCACTTTGTAATATAAATGTCCATTGGATTACTGTATATAAATGTCCAATCACTGTGTTGTACACCTGAAAATATATTATCTCAACTATACTTCAAGAAGAAAAAGAAAAAGTAGTTGTCCTGCCCACCCAGACCAAGCAAATTAGAATTTCTGAGGAGTGGAACCAAGAAATGAGTATTTTCTGAAAATTCCCTTTGTTAATTCTAATGTACAGCCAGGTTGAAAATTGCTGTTTAGCCCTTCATCCAAACCTCCTCTTTCCAGTTCCTCCAATTCTTTGGCCTACCAGCCAAAATCTGAAAACTATTATTTCTTGTTTTTGCAGAGCAGGTTTTTTATTTTTATTTTTTGTATAATTCTTTTCTTTCTCCCTGCACAATGCCCTAAGGAATTACCTTCATACTGGAAAAGGTGATTTCCTAAATAAAAGTGAAGTTAAGTTCCCTCCTTTGGAAAAATCTGCCATTCTTAAAAGGCAGCTGGGTCAAGTATCAGTCACTCTCAAACTATGGAGGTCTCTCCTTTTCTTGTTCATTTCTATAATAGTTTTCAACATATTTAGTGACAAATAGGCATATCCACCCTCATGCAGAACCCATCATCTTTGTGGCATCAATGTTGAAAAAAAAAAAGACCTACCAAAGTTGAAAAAGCTCAAACGATCAGTCAGAGAATCCTCTAGTAATGGCCATAAAGCTGTGGTCTCTGACTTAATCACAGCACTTAGAGGGGAAATGGATGGGAAACAGGATACGGTTATTGGATCAATGCATGCCTTCTGTCATAACATGCATTATGCCAGCCACCCAAACTTTAAATACTTACCCCTCTACATGCATTGCTGACCAAGTGCCTACAGTACATTCCCCAAAGATGCCATGCATTTATCATTTTACCTCGATTTTTTAACATTCAAGGAACACAGTAAAATTTCAAATTATGCTACTTTAAAATATATCAAAACTCATAATTAAAAACATATTTCATATTACAAACTGTGTGTGCCTAAGGGTCAAGCAAATGGCTTTGACCCATTCTAAACTTAATTCCTATTATCATTCTGCAGTGCCAGGACATGACCTTGGAAACAAGTTTCATGAGGCACTTTTATAGAATAGTCATGCTTTGGAACCCAGACATGAGCAGCCGTCCCTGACAGACAGAGCAGGTGGATTGTTTCCATTATTTTCATGGTGACATCCACCTGCTTAGCCTGTAAACCAAGGTCCAGTGGAGAAAACAGCAGGAATTTCAAAACTGGCTCCTTTCAAGTGGAATATGTCTATATTCACATGTATATGAAACAAATTGACTGGTCAAGGGCCTTACCCAAAATGTGTATCGTTCTCAAAAACCCACATGTTTGAGGATTGGTCTCCTTCAGAGTGGATTCTATTAAATTTGAATGGAAACACACACTGGCCATTCTTGTCTCTTGACTTTTTTCTTCCACTTTCCTTCCCATTATAAAAGTACCCTCTTGTAAGTTTCTGGATTTTCTCTGTAGAAAATAACAGGATCTGGAGACTTCAACCAGCATGTTGAGCATCCAACAACTGTCACACCTGTCAACAGAATTTAAGTCCTTCTGTGTCACCCACGTAGAGTAAAAGTTCACTTTGGTATGATCACTGAGGCTGTCTGCTTCTTCCAGTCATTTCACATATTGTCTTCTGTTTGTGTGCAGAAGTTCATTTCATCTTCCACAGTAACATTTCAAAAAATACACTGCAGTATCTGTTGTATTATAATTATTTGTAACTGGTTCAATTACAGGGTGGTGGTTCTGTTACCTTCAATAACCTATTAAATTTTTTAAAAGGAGAAGGATATAAAACTGACAGAAATAATCAGTTGAAAAGCTGAGCTCTGACTCATGGAAGAACATAAGGTAAAAATTCTTACCTAACACATCTAAACAAGAAGTCCTTCTTAATAAATTGTTGATGGTTATTTGAGTTTATTAGATGCTTCTATTTTATATGCTCATAGAGTTTTGGCATCGTACAATTTTAGAAGTATCTTTTTTAAAAAGATACCTCACAGATGAGAGAAATAGGACATGTTTGTTAATATCTTGCTTTCCATCAATGAACACAAGTTAAGATTTTTTTAATTACTTCTCCTTTATGTTCAAAGACATCATTATTTCTATGATATGATGAAAAATATTTGTATGGGAAAGATAAAAATTTTCGGAACCATTTTTCCTCCTTTATACTTTCAATATTTGTTGTCAACATTTCAGAAAATAAAAAAGGAATGCAGAAATAATTAAAATAGATAGTAAGGAGCAGATAAGAACAAGCTACTTACAACATAAATCTAAGTACTCAGATAATCTAAGTATCCAAAGAATTATTCTCATTATCCATTTTTCTTCCTTAGAATTCCATCCCTAAAATGGTGACAGTGTTGAAGAGGATAGCATTCTCACATAAAGAAAGACCACTCTTCTACCAAAGACATATATGTAGGCCTCCTTTTTTAAGACTATTCTTTGGAGGTGTTTGAAGTTCACAACAAAATTGAATAGAAGGTACAGAAGTTTCCCATATACCCCCAGACTACGTATATATCTAGTCTCCCAATTAGTAGCATCAATCACCAGAAGGGTGCATTGTAAACAAATATGAACGTATACTGACACGTCATAATCACTCAAGGTCCATAGTTTACATCACGGTTTCTCTTGTATGGTTGTTAATTCTGTGGGTTTGGACAAATGTATAATACATATCCATCATTTAATCTTATACAAAATATTTTCATTGCCCTAGGAGTTCTCTGGACTCTGCCTGTTTATTCTTACCCCCACGCCCACCATCACCACCTAGCAACCACACATCATTTTAATGTCTTCCTAGGTTTGCCTTTTCCAGAATGTCATATAGTTGGAATCATCTGTATGGAGCCTTTCCTCCAGATTGGCTTCTTTCACTTAGTAATATGAGCTTTAGATACCTCCATGTCTTTTCATTGACTGATGGCTCATTTCTTTTTAGCACTGAATAATCTATTGTGTAGATTACTAGAGTTTATTTATCTTCACCTGCTGAAGGACTATTGGTTGATTCCAAGTTTTGGAAATTATAAATGAAGCTCCTATGTGCACCTCTATGTGCACGTTTTTGTGTGGATGTAAATTTTCACCTCCTTCTGGTAAATATCAAGGAACACAACTGTTGGATCATATGATAAGAAATGTTTAGTTTTGTGGGAAGCCGTCAAAAAGTTTTCCAAAGAGTCTATACCATTTGCATTCCCCCAGCAATGAATGGGAGTCCTGTTGCTTCCCTGCCTGTATTTAGTAACAGTATTCCAGATTTTGCCATTCATTAAGTAGTGATGTAGATCTAATTCTTCTCCTTACTATGCCCCAAATTAACTAATGGGTCTTTTTTTAAGTAAATGAAGGTGAAATTCTCAGAACTGTAAGAGTAGGACATGAGTTAAAAAGATCTTTCAGTAAAATCCCTTTATTTACACTCAATATAAAATGAAATAATTATCAGAAACTATACACCCATGTTTCTCAGTCCTTCACCTAGGAGCTTATTCTCTCTTCCTTAATTTCTCTCACTAGCCTCTTTTTCAATTATTTTATTCACATGACCAAAACTGGAAATGCCTCCTGTTTTTATGGGGCACAGATAGAAGTGTGTCCACAATTAAGGTCTGTGAGCGCAGCCTTTCTTTGAGGTCTGTCTTCATTTTTGATATACAAAGCAGCTGACAATGAAGATAGAGAATTATTTCTTTTCTATTCTCATTTGGGCTAGTAACAGATGAATATATAATGGATATTATAGTGAAGAGATACAATCTAAAGATTACCATGTACTTATTTTATTGCTTCATCATAAATCACATTACTTTTTTTATGGAATTAGAATGTCCTATACCTTGTACCAAACTCTCTTCGTGACAGTCTTATCAACTTCCTATGTAACTAAATAACTGAAGCATTATCTACTGACAGATTGCCTGGCATGCCCGGGAGCTGCTGCTGTGGAACCTCTGAATGTCTCCTAATTTTGGGAATGCCTCTGCTTGAATGCCAGTCAAGTTCTAACAGCAGTGGGAAGAGAACAAAAGAGGATGGAATTGAATACCCTTTATGGACAATGAAAGGGATAAAAGAGTAAGCAGAAGGTTGTACCAGATGCCTTTAAGAGTATAATATTACTTTAACAGGAAAATAGAATAAATGTGATCTGTAGACTCAACCTGAACATTTAGGATATTTAAATATTACTTTTGTATTTCTAAAGAAAAATATTTTAAATTATCAATGGTATTCATAACATGTGTAAAATTCCTTCAAGGATAATTCAAATTAACAAAAAGCAATAAAACTAAAACAGGTTCCTTTCCTTTGCAAATATTTGAGACAGTTCCATTTTTTAGTGACAAATTTTCATTTGGAAAGTAATTCAAATAAAATAGTTTTGAAAATGTTTGAGATGCAGATTTCCTTCCTCTTCCACCTTCCACTCTCTCCCTTCTCTGTATGTCTTTTTTTCCCACCACTCTTCTGCATGCTTTCCTAACAAACACTCCCAAGCTCCTGGAAGATGATCTAGCAGGCACACAAAAGGAATGCCGGATGTAACCACAGCCACTCAAATCCACACACATTGGAAAAGCTCACATGTCTGACTAGAGAGAAACCCAGAGTTAAGGAATCATTCCCACTGATCCTGTCCAGACACAACTAGCATTTTTACAGGTAATGCTGTATTTTTATAAAAGTGGAAAATACAGTTTATCAGTTGTTGGACAGTTGTTTTTATTATTTTGGTAGTGATACTCATTTGCCCTTACCTGATAAATGTGCCTACATTTCCATGTGTAAAATCAAGTTCGAATGAGTGCCAAATGCATTTCTCAAGCATTCATTTTCCCAAACTGCAGCTTCCTGATGCTACAGCGGGCAGAAACATAAATAGCCAAGAGATAAAATGTGGCTGATAAGAAGACAGTCCATGGAAAGTTTCCTGTAGTCATAATGTTTTTACTTCCCATCCTTTAATTAAGGGCTTGCTTTCTGTGCTTAGACTAGAGAAACGGGCCAAAGAATAAGGTTGATCATTTACTTCACTCTTATCAGTTCTTTTATGATACCCCCTTTTCCTTAGCTCCAAAAATACTGCAGCTCAAAGTAGCAACATGTTTATCACTACAGTAGCAGCATCAGAAAATAAAATGAAACAAGAAAACCAACAGACAATAACCAAATAGATAAATGATAGACTAGATAGATAGATGATAGATAGATAGATAGATAGATAGATAGATAGATAGATAGATAGATAATAGATAGATAGATAGATAGATAGATGATATAGGTAGATAATAGACGGAAACAGATATATGTGGAGACAGAGAAAGAGAGTGGCAGCTTCATACTCCTGGACAAATTCTTTTCTAAGGGCCCCTGAATCAGATATCTTCATATAAAGAGTCCATTTAAATATAATGTTAATAGTAACAGGTAACAAGTATTGAGAATTTGAAACATGTTAACTTTATACCTATCCAGGCCTATTACTTATTGGCTCTCTGCCTCTTTCTGACCTGAGAACATGGGAAGGATCTGGGAAGTTGCTCAAGCAAGTTCCTTTTTGATCTTCCCTAAAATGTCTCTCTACCAACTTCAAACCTCATGCTTCTTAATTAGGGAACATGTCCTTTGCCTCATTTCTATCTCAGTGTAAATTATCTGGTTTCCTTGGGCCCCACCCAGAGTGGGAGGACACTCTTCATATTCTGTTATCAATGTAGAATTCTTAATCATAGTAGAAAAGAAGGGACAGATTTAAGTGAGACTTTTGAGGTTAAAAAAGGTCAATCGAACATGACCCTACAACCATGGAATATTAGAGGGAAGGAAATCAATAGTGAATCAAATATTTTGTCTTAATATATAAGTGGTTGGGTGGAAATTGATAATATACGCATTTTGCTTTCAAAATGATTTCAGTCACTATTGGTCCATCACAAAATTGTTTAAGTAGCCAAAATAATATTTGATTTAGTCTACAGTAGCCATTATTGGATAGTATTGTTATATGCAAAAGTAAAGAGATGGTTTAGTTATTTGGTTGCCCTATAGGTTTTCTCCACTTACCTTCTATTTCAGCCTTTATGTACTCAGATGTGAGTAAGGAACTTTATCACAGACACTTTGATAGAATTAATTGGCTCAATGAAACTGCAATTGGCCTTTACCTTCTTGGACATTCACGATTTTCTGAGATAAATGGAAATTATAATGACTAACATATGTAAGCATCACAATTTCCTATCATTTCCACATCTCCCTATAAAGCCTGTAAGTATATGAATATGCTTCAGTTCATTTAAACAGCAAAATAGCACCTTGAATTAGGTGTTTTCTGAGGTGAAGAGAATGAGGAGCCCTGGAGTTTTTCATTTTGCACAGTGTCACTTGTTATGGTTGTGACCAGATTCATTTCAGTACCTAGGGGAGGACCTCGACAGGACCTAGGGTGCAGATGTTCCCATTCAGTTCTCTTTCAACTTATATTGCTATGCTTGCTAGTGGAATTATACAGAATGAAACTGAATTCTTGCTCTGACAATGGATTCTACTATGTGTCCTGGATTGAACTAATTTACCTTAATATCTTCATTCACAAAATGGTCATAATAACATCATCTTTCTAATAGGGTTTTTGTAGGAATTATGTAAGAAGGTTTAACTCTCTGACTGGCACATCATAAGCTTTTAATAAAAGTTACTATCATACTCACTACCATTATTATCTCAATTGATGATCACAGGGATATTTATTTCTCTGATTGGACTATTCTCTATGACCTAATCCCCATAAGGGCAAGTTTAAAAATAGAACAATTTGTATTGCCCCGTTTCTACTATCATTTGATCTACTGCCTTGTCTTTACTTAGATAACACAAGCTTAAATCAATAACTACCTCCCAATTATATTTAATGTTTCTGCTTTGAAAATGTAATCAGAGCAAAGACATATATACCAGGATACTGATTGCAAAATTGTTTCTAATAGAGAAAAAGGCATAATTTACAAATGATCTAAATGATGTAGAAAATTATAGAAACTAATTATGGTTTGTTCTCACAATACAGCACAATATAATTTTTAAGGAGATTGAAGTGCTCCATGTTTTGACATGGGAAAATAAAAACCACAAAATAGTTAATAAAAAAATTGTTAGAGAAGAGTATGTATGCTGTAATACTATTGATATTTTAAATTAAATATGATGAGATACATCATATATAGTGTGTGCATACATAAACACTTTATCATATAGGATTACCATATTATGTAATGATTACCTCTGGAGTGTGAGAATATGATTGTTTTCTTTGAGATTTCATGCACTGTGGTATTATTTGTACTGTAGCATTTGTACTCGGCAGTACTTAGAATTGTAGCACTTCAGAATCATTATTCTCACCTCCACATATGGTAGGAAAAATAATTCTTATAAATGTAAGCCACCCCCCTTTGTGTCTCAAGATGTCTCTATTTATTATTTCATATCTTTTTCTAAGGGACTGGCTAATAAAATCCTCAAAGGAAAAGTGAATCTAACAGAAAAAATAGGTTATAAAGCAAAAGAAAACAATATATGTAAAGGCTATAAACAAGATTTTACAAAGGCAAATGAAAAATGATAGCTATGACTAGAAAGTTCCCTGAACTGCAGAGATCTTTTTTTTTTTAATCCACAAGGAAGAATAAAGATAGTCAATCCATACTGCTTTCCTCATGCTCCTATGGGCCGCCACAAATACTAATCAAGAATCAAATAAGAACTTAAGAATGTCTATTTTTTAAAAGTTTTCAGCCTTCCGTATCTCTCTCCACTCCATATTTTACTTTTTTCTCTTTTTTATTGAAGTATCCATTGATATACAATATTATATTGATTTCCAGTATACAGCACAGTGATTCAACAGTTACCCATGTTATTAAATCCTTACCCCCACTTGCAGTTACTGTCAACATAGGAAGAGGTTACAGAAACAACCATGTTCTCCATGCTGCACTTCCATCCCTGTGATCAACTTGTATTATGATTGAGAGTTTTGTACTTCTTTATCCCCTCCCCTGAACTCACCCACCCACCCCAACTCTTCCCCCTGGTAACCACCAGTCACTTCTCAGTGTCTATGAGTCTACAACTGTTTTTTTTTTAGTATTGTTTCCTTTGTTTCTGGATTCCACAAATAAGTGAAATAATATGGTATTTGTCTTTCTCCACCTGGCTTATTTCACTAAGCATGATACCCTCTAGGTCCATCCATATTGTTGCAAGTGGCAGGATTTCTTTCTTTTTTATGGCTGAATAATACTCCACTGTGTAAATGTACCACATCTTCTTTATCCATTCATCTATTGATGGACACTTAAGTTGCTTCCATATCTTGGCTATTGCAAATAATGCACCAATAAACAGGGATATGTTTATTTTTTCTAACATTTCAAATCAGGGATTTTGCTTTCTATACATAAATTCCTAGAAGTGGATTTACTGGGTCATAATGGTATTTCTATTTTTAGTTTTTTGAGGAACTTCCATACTGCTTTCCACAGTGGCTGCACCAATTTACATTCACATCAATAGTGTAAGAAGGTTCACTTTTCTCCACATCCTCACCAGCACTTGTTATTTCTTGTCTTTTAGATAGTGGCCATTCTAACTGGTGTAGGGTGGTAACTTTACTTCTGATTTGCATTTCCCTGATGATTAGTGATGTGGAGCATCTTTCCATGTGTCTTTTGGCCATCTGTATTTCTTGTTTGGAAAAACATCTGTAAAGTCTCTGCCTATTTTTTAATTGGGTTATTTGGGGTTTTTTTAGTGTTTAGGCACATGAGTTCTTTATACATTTTGGATGTTAACTCCTTATCAGATAAATTATTTACAAATATATTCTTCCATACTGTACATTGCTTTTTGTTCTGCTCATGGTGTCCTTTGCAGAACAGAAGCTTTTTAGTTGGATGTAGTCCCACTTGCTCATTTTTTTATTTTGTTTCCCTTGCCAAGGTATATGTGTCCAGAAAAGAAATTACTCATGCTTATGGTTATGAGATTTTTGCCTATGTTTTCTTCATGTCTTATTTTTAGGTCTTTCATCCACTTTGAGTTTACTTTTGTGTATGGAGTTAGACAATAATACAGTTTCATTCTCATATGTAGCTGTCCAGTTTTGCTGATACAAGTTGTTGAAGAGACTATCATTTCCCCATTGTATATCCACGGCTCCTTTATCATATATTAATTGGCCATATATGTGTGGCTTTATATCTGGGCTCTCTATTCTGTTCCATTGCTCTATGGGGCTGTTCTTGTGCCAATGTCAAGTTGTTTTCATTAGCATGGCTTTGTAGTAGAACTTGAAGTCAGGGAGTGTAATCCCCCCAGCTTTGTTCTTCCTTCTTAGGATTGCTTTGGCTATTCAGGGTCTTTTGTGGTTCCATATGAATTTTAGAACTATTTTCTCTTGTTTGTTGAAGAATGCTATTGGTATTTTGATAAGGATTGCATTGAATCTGAACATTGCTTTAGGCAGGATGGCCATTTTGACAATATGAATTTTTCCTATCCATGATCACAGGATAGATTTCCATTTATTTGTGTCTTCTTTAATTTCTCTCATGAGTGTCTTATAGTTTTCAGAGTACTCCTTGGTTAGGTTTATTCCTTGGCATTTTATTCTTTTTGATGTAATTGTAAATGGAATTGCTTTCCTGACTTCTCTTTCTGCTAGTTCATTATTAGTATACTGGAATGCAACAGATTTCTGTACATTGCTTTGTATCCTGCAACTTTGATGAATCCAGTTATTAATTCTAATAAGACAAATGAAAGCAAAAATACAACAGTTCAAAATACGTGGGATACTGCAAAACTGGTTCTAATAGGGAAGTACATAGCAATACAGGCCTACCTGAAGAAACAAGAACAATCTCAAATAAACGGTCTAAAATCACAACTAAAGAAACTAGGGAAAGAACAAATGAAACCCAAAGTTAGTAGAAGGAGGGATATAATAAAGAGCAGAGCAGAAATAAATAGAGAAGACTAAAACAATAGAAAAAAAATCAATGAACCAAGAGGTGGTTCTTTGAGGAGATAACAAAATAGACAAACTCCTAGCTCAACTTATCAAGAAAAAAGAGAGAGTATATACAAATAAAATCATAAACAAAAAAGGAGGTTACAACTGACACCACAGAAATGCAAGGAATTATTAGAGAATTCTATGAAAAATTATATGCCAATAAATTAGACAACTTAGAAGAAATGGACAAATTCCTAGAAAAGTACAATTTTCCAAGATTGACCCAGGAAGAAACAGAGAATCTGAACAGACCAATAACCAGTAACAAAATTTAACTGGTAATCAAAAAACTCCCAATAAACAGAAGTCCATGAGTAGATGACTTCACAGCTGAATTCTACCAAACATTTCAAGAGGAACTAATACCCAACCTTCTTAAAGTAAAAGAGGAGATAACACTTCCAAACTCATTCTATGATGCCTTCACTCTAATATCAAAACCGGACAAAGACATGACACAAAAATAAAACTATAGACCAATATCTGTGATGAATATAGATGCAAAACTCCTCAACAAAGTATTAGCAAAACAGTTCAAAAATACATCAAAAGAACCATCCACCATGACCAAGTGGGATTTCTTCCAGGGATGCAAAGATGGTATAATATTCATAAGTTGGTTAACATGCTACACCACATAACAAAAGGAAGGATAAAAAACATATGATCATCTCAATAGATGCTGAAAAAGCATGTGACAAAATTTAACATCCATTCATGATAAAAACTCTCAACAAAACGGGTATAAAGGGTATGTACTTCAATATAATAAAGTCCATGTGTGACAAAACCACACCTAATGTCATACTTAATGGCAAAAAGCTGAAGGTTTTTCCTCTAAGATCCAGAAAGACAAGGGTGCCCAATCTCACCACTTTTATTCAACACAGTACTGGTGGGTCCTAGTCATGGCAGTTAGAGAAGATAAAAAGAAAAAAGGCATCCAAATTGACAAGAAAGAAGTTAAACTGTCACTATTTCCAGATGACATGATATTGTATATAGAAAACCCTAAAGAATCCTCCACTTCTAAATTTTAAATTAAACTCAACTCTGCTGACAGTCTTCATGGATTTACTTAATTCAAAAAATCATCTATTTACTCATTTTGAAATCTATACATTTACTACTATTTGTACATTAATTTTTTAAATAAATTTGTTTTTATTATGAATGTTATTACATGCAAGTTCACAACCATTGACATTGTGATTAAAAAAACAGAAAAATATTTGATTATTCAACCAATGTAAGATAGCCACGACAAATTTTTGCTTTTCCTTCTAAATATTTCTATATTTCATAGACATGGATTTTTTCCAGTATTATATTATCATCATAGTGAATGTACCATTTCTTCTTATTATTATGGCTTCTGTAGTCTGCATATTAAAATTGACTCATTTACATAACTTAATAACATATTTTATTATGTTTACATAAAATGCTTTATTTTACCATTATCCTAGTTAAAACAGTTCAATTGTTTTACATTTTTACTATTATCATAAGAATATAATAAAAATCTTTGTGCATAAAGTCTTCTCTAAAAAAATTGTAAATGCCTTCCTTAGAATAATGTCCTAGAAATGGCCTAAGTATGTGCATATCTTAAAGATCTTAATATATATCACCAAATTGCTTTCCAGAATGACTTTGCCTAACTAATGTACAAGGATGAGCTCACCTCTTTCTGTATTTGACTTTTTAGTGTCTTAGGAACTTTTAAAATCTATTCCAAAACAAAAAAAATATTCATTTTTTGTGCTGTTAATATTTTGTGTATATGGCTTTCCACACAATGTTATTTTGTCAATATAATACATTGATAGACTGAGAATACATTCATTTTCAAAGAGTATAGTTCAACAAATGGAGAAAAAGCAAAAGTTAACCCTATCTTTATATGCCTCAGCCTACCCCTACCATTTCACCATTAAAAAAAAAGTATTAAGTGAAAGCAGAGATCTAGGCAGAGAATAAAGAAAAAAATCAGGAGTTGGAGAGAAATATACCATACTGATAAATTGCTTCTATATTAAAACATTAATTACATGTTTTAACTGTATGGCTATGATGATATTTAAATTATATAGTGCAAGAAAATATTTTAGTGTCTTGAATAAAAGCACCACAAGCATATTTTATAAATTGGGATGGACTATAAGCAAATGGAAACCAAAAAAATTTAATAATAGTGGTATGAATAAGAAAAAGATTTTCTTTCTTTGTTAAAATCCTGGTTCTTCACAGAAAGCCAGGCAGTATAAAACAGGTAAGTGTTCCACTTCCATCTACATTGCACTGCAGACTTATAGCTCTGCACCAAAACTGTGGGAATGATAGAGCATTTTTTTTATCATTAACACAGAGATATATAACCACATTTAAAAAATAATGTGATAAGACTCCTGGGCATAATTCTGAAAAATAAAAAGTAAATGAAATAGTTCTA
The DNA here is from genome assembly GCA_032199065.1 of Smutsia gigantea. Taxonomy (NCBI): domain Eukaryota; kingdom Metazoa; phylum Chordata; class Mammalia; order Pholidota; family Manidae; genus Smutsia; species Smutsia gigantea. The sequence continues at coordinate 60,793 of JAVSCE010018871.1, forward strand.
AAATTCATATGGAACCACAAAAGACCCCAAACAGCCAAGCAATCCTGAGAAGGAAGAATAAAGTGGGGGGAATTATGCTCCTGACTTCAAGCTCTACTACAAAGCCACAATAATCAAGACAATTTGGTATTGGCACAAGAACAGACCCATAGACCAATGGAACAGACTAGAGAGCCCAGATATAAACCCAAGCATATATGGTCAATTAATATATGATAAAGGAACCATGGATATACAATGGGGAAATGACAGCCTCTTCAACAGCTGGTATTGGCAAAACTGGACAGCTACATGTAAGAGAATGAAACTGGACTACTGTCTAGCCCCATACACAAAGGTGAACTCAAAATGAATCAGTGACCTGAATGTAAGTCATGCAACCATAAAACTCTTAGAAAAAAACATAGGCAAAAATCTCTTGGACATAAACATGAGCGACTTCTTCATGAACATATCTCCCCTCGCAAGGGAAACAAAAGCAAAAATGAACAAGTGGGAATATATCAAGCTGAAAAGTTTCTGTGCCACAAAGGATACCATCAGTAGAACAAAAAGACATCGTACAGTATGGGAGAATATATTCATAAATGACATATCTGATAAGGGCTTGACATCCAAATTTATAAGGAGCTCACACACCTCAACAAACAAAAAGTAAATAATCCAATTAAAAAATGGGCAGAGGTCACTGATGCCTTTGACATCTATATATACACATGCACAAATACAGATATAATATATGATATAGGAGACATTTATATATGATATGTGATGTAGGAGTTATATATATGATTAACATATATATATAAAGACATGTAATGATAATGAGAGACAGTTTTCTCACTATTGGAAGGGGAGACAGATATGTAAAGGAGAACTGAAGAGTAGAATGTCTTCCCTGTGGCCTTGCATTGGAGTTACTATGAACTGTTCTTACTAGGTAGATGAATAAAGGAATAGATTGGTATGTCTGCGTATGTATAGGGGTGTGTGCATGCATGCACATACTTCCTAGCTCTGTCTTCTGAGTGCACCTAGAGGAAATGACACATCAACCACAAGTACACTTATTCCTCAGGCCTTAGCTACTAAAAGGAACCAGGATTCATTGCAGTAAATATTAATCGCAAGCTGGGGCAGAGAAAACCCACTGTGGGTCTGGAACATTTTCACCATAAATTAAGGGAATGCTCAATAAATCATGGAGGTGAGTTAAAAAGATTGTAAAGATGTCCACTGGCCAAATCTAGAGCAATTTGAGCATAATAATAATAATAATAATACAAAAACAATGAAGTATAACTGAACAAAATAGGAATTCATGAATCTGTATGAATACACACAAATGAATGAATCAGTAATAGGAAGGGGAGACAAAAAATCTTTATCAATAGGATGTCAGCTAATAAATATAGAAGAAATGATAGGGTTAGAAATCATCAATGTTTGCTAAATTTAATGGGTGAAAGTTTGATGAGGATAAGATACCCACAAATTACAGATTCATTATAAATGGAAAAATAATTTACAGTGGGAATCCTTACAGACACTACCTAACCAAGTGATCAGAGCTCATATTATCACATTATCAGTGATGTAACAAACAGACATTATGTGCCTCCTGGTATGAGAAGTGAGAAGGGCACATCATATTCTTCAACAAAATATTCATAAACCCAAATTAAATCATGAGGAAATATCTAACACTCAAACTACAGGACTTTCTACAAAATTCAGATGATCATTATTACCTCTTCTCTTAAAAATGTCAAAGTCAAGAAAGAAAGGCTGAAAGACAGAAATCCAGTTTAATGGAGACTAACTGAACATAATAAGTAAATGTAACATATGAAATCAATTAGATGCTGTACTGAGGCAAGAAACTATAAGATGCATTACTGAGACAATTGGCAAACTTTAAATATGTGCTGTGGATTAGACAATGTATCATAATAATGTTCAAGTTTTTTATTTTATAAATATTTTGAGATAAAGATATCATGCTTCTATTTAGCTCTCAAATGATTCAGAAAAAAATCATTTTACATATGTATGTGATTACAAATAATTATTCATAAATAGATGTGTGTGTGCACACTCACACATGTATATGAAGAGAGAAAAGGTGATACAGCAAATAAAGCAAAATTTAACAGTTGCTCAATCTGGGTTAGAAGTATCAGGGAATCTATTGTACTCTCCTTGCAAATATTCTGTAAATTTGAAATCATATCATAGAAATTAATGAGTAAACATGCCAAAATATGAATAATAGTTTATGCTGGTCCTAGGAGTGTCAGCAATCTTCACTTGATTCCTTTTTCCTTAGTTACCTGTATCTCTTATTGAAAGTATGTTGTAAATAACCAACTGAAAAAATAATGGGCTCTGGAGCACATACCTCCTTCTAAGCTCTGTACCATTATACCTTAACTGGACCTGTACAGTAAAATGTGGCATTGCCAGCTATCTTTAAATGTTTCTTATACTATTTATTTAATTTTAAAGTTATTTATTATTTATTATTATTTTTTCTCCTTTATTGACATAGATCTTTCTACTGGAATATTTCAGAAACACAGCCTTTGTCAGAAACTTTTGTGTTAACTTAAGCAAAGCATGAATTATAGTTTTCTCTTCTTGAGGGAACAAAATCTTTAATTTATTTTAGAGATTGACAACAAAGGACAGAAGATGTCAAAGGCATCAGTGACCTCAGAGGCAAGAGTACTTGGACAGAGGCTTCCTAGCCTTCCATGTTGATAAACCCCTGCCTAGATGCTTTTTCCCACTAAATAGAACAAACTGGTCCCTGTTGTCACATGTGCAAGGGAAATACACAGCTCTTCCACTTAGCCTCCCGTAGACAAGACCGAGTCTCTGTTAAACAGATGCTTACACTTTGTGCTTACCTGTTTTGATCTTCTCAAGAAAAAGCGTTCTATAAATGTGCTGTGTCATCATTTAAGATGAACTTTCCCTTCCTATGTTTTGATCACTGACATTTAAATGGTCCCTAATTAGGATTTGCTTAAAATACCACTGACTGAATTTTTACCAGAACATATTTTGAAAATGGCAAATATTGACAGAGCTATTAGAGACATTTAGGAAATGTCCACAAAATAGGGAAAACATCATTTCTTTTGTAGTCATTTTTGACAATGCAATTATTTTAGAGAAAATTGGTGGCGTTGAACTGAAAGTCCTAGCTCATCTAAGGCAAGAAATGCTAAAAAAAATATATCAAGGATTATTTTTAATTTGAAAAGTCTGTAATTGCCTTTTCTGATTAAAGACACAAGAAGTGATACAAAATGGCCAATTCTAATTTCAGAATTTATTCTCGTAGGCAAAAAGTGATTGTGTTTACAGAATAGAAAAGAGAGAAATTGACATCTCCAGTGTTATTAACAAAGTGATTGGCTTTGGCTCTGGTCTCCACCAATGAGACAGCATTTCATTTTCCTGTAGAACAGAAAACTTTTTATTTTATTAATAGAGGCCTTTTCATTGTGTCGTGGTGGTGGCAGTGGTGGCTTTTAAGATAACTGACATTTACTATGTTAATGCTACAGTCTCGAAAGTTGTCAAGGAGTGAATTTCTTGCCATTGCACCTAGTATTTGAAAGAAAGTATTGGTGTGTGTGTGTGTGTGTGTGTGTGTGAGATGCTGCAGCATAGACGGAAGGGAGAAACTGGAAATGACTTTATGCTTCATAACAGGGAACTTAGCACCTATGGAGTCATGTCTTTGCTCTCTGAACGCTATTGTAACCCACTATTCCTATCGAAAGAAAGCTATGGGTACACATCAAACATTAGAGACCCAGAAGTTATAGATACTGATGTGAATAAGTGAAGGAAAAATGCATTCATCACAGAGAACAGAGCCAACAGCCCACTTCTTAGAATAGTGGCAATATTCTTTTCCTCTATCAATGTCTCTTTGATTTCACTTTGGTTTTAGGTAAAGGACTGTGAGATCAGATCACAAAACAAAATCTATCCAAATGGCACTGAGATGTCTTGGCTGTCAGGCCAGAAGAAAGATGAGATGTCTGTGGTTGGTAGTGAATATACTTTTAACTGCTTAATACCGAAAAGAAGGTTACATAGCTGTACTAACATCCCATGACAGGAATTATTCTGGAGAAATAATAGTGTTTGTATTTTAAGTCTCTATGCATATTTTTCTCAGATTCGGTCATCCATCTCCTCGGCACAATTGAAGTGTAGCCATTGCCATTTTATCATGCAGGACCTATTTTAAACAATAAAAATGGAAATTGGTATTTAGCCAGCATTAGTTGTGTAACAGAGATGTACCTGTCATGGAACATAGATCATCTCATCGTGATAAGCAAAATAATGATCCAACAATGATATCCACGTTACCTTACATGGCAGAAGAGGCCACATGTTATGTGATTCCATTTATAGAAAACGTCCAGAAATGGCAACTCCATAGAGACAGAATATCTATCAATTAATGGTTCCCCCAGGTTGAGGGGAGAGGTCCTTGGGACTAACTGCTAATGGACCTCTTTTTGGGGATGGTGAAAATGTTCTGAAATTAAATAGTGGTGATGGTGACACAACACTGGATATACTGAAAACACAAAAAAGGTATAAATGTTATGGTATGTGAATTATATCTCAAGGAAAAAGAATTGAAGGTTCACCTTTGGAAAGCACACATGAAAAGGTGGCTCCAGGGAAGCCAAAATTTTATAAACAGTTTTATGGCTGATACTTAACCCCTGTTGTCTGAATAAGTTGTAGTCATCGTGTTCATGTTTGATATCATCTTACTAATATAGTAAAGGCCACTCTGAATTGAATTTGGATCATTACAATGTCAATAAAAGGGTTTTGAAAATGGATTTATGATTTCTAAATACCAGGATATAATTGCAAGGAGATTAGACACAAATTGATTTAAGCTAAATTTATAAATGTAAATGCATTCGCATTTAAGGTTACTACTTTGTCCTTTGAAACTCTCTTGCTTGACTTGAATATTCTATTGATTTGTTGTCCCAAGGGTTTACCAGCACACTATAGAAAGACTTTAGTTTCTAAAACATTGTTGTTTATCCTAGAAGATCTACATGCAGTGAATCACATGACATTCTAATTGAGACGTGTTTTATAATAAACAATAGAGTCTGGCATTGCTCTATTTGCTTATATAACAATATCTAGATTGCTTATGCTCATTCATTGTTAATTAGCTTCTTATCAAACAGTATGGGTAGAGTTTCTATAATATTCTTAGCAAATAAAATAATGGAATACAAAGAAACTCAAGAAGCTCTGAAGTGTCTGTCTACCTTATTCCCAGAATTATCACTTCAGTATTTATGTGTAAAATCAGTCTATTTTGGGGTGTTGTGTCCTCCTCTTAAAAACAAAGGGAAACCTGCCAACATGGTAAGTGCACATGTGTCATCAGCAGAGGGAGACCCACAAGAATAACAACACAATAATAATAATAATAACAACACAGTCCAAGTGAGGAACTGTATGTAAATACTCAAGCTTCCAGAGAACATGTTTGAGAAAGTCTCTTTATCTTCCACAGAATTTCTTTTCGATGCTAACAGAGATATGCAAAGGCTTTAGATGTGAACCTTAGCAGTCTTCCTGTTGTCTTTAATAATTGCAAAATTGCCTGCAAATTTAGAGTTTGAGAGTAAGTGAAGGTTGATTATTTTAATTATAACTTGGCGCTCACTGATAATGGTCCACAAGGTCCTCTTTTGTCATCATCCGCAAAACACAAGTTCCAGAGTTTTGTTTGGTACCTGTATGTCTCTCTGAAGCTGAAGTGGATACCTTTTATTCCAGGTGTGAAGCAATAGGAAATATGTATTAAAGCCTGGAACTCTAATTCTTACTGGAATGCTGAACCTGATACTAACAATTTTTCTGACTGGTTGAGTTTAATTTTGAAAAACAGTCAGATGTAGGTGTGGGTCTGTGAAGGATATTCCTGGAAAAGAAAAAGTACAAAAGGCATGGACGGTTGAGACCATCTGGGTGTTTGGTGGCTGGGTGATCATTCTCCTTGTGCTACTCCCTATCTATACACCCTCCCTCTCCACCCTGCCCTGTGCACTAGAACTACCTTTGGGCTACATTAGGGATTGCCTCAACCAGTCTCCTTGCCCTCGAGTTTCCAGCTGGAGTCTACCAATGGGATGCATGGCAGGCATTGAAAGAACAGAGGCCAATGAAGTCTGTTACTTTGTTCTCATCCCCCAGCTCCCACCCTGCTGAACACAGACTGGCTGTGCCCACGAACCAAATACCTCACTTGGGCTGACCTCTTCCACATCTTCAGTTCCAACTACAGTTCTGTCTTGACAGACTGAAGAGAGTAAAGATAGGTTTGGAAGGGACCAGATCGCAAAGAGGCACACATGTTATGTTAAGGAATTTAAGTACTTTCTGAAGATATGGGAATTACTGAAGGATTTTGAATAAAAACGTGGTAAATAACATTTAAGTTTCCAAAAGACAATACTAACAGCCACAAGAAGAATGGCTTAGAAGGAGGAGAGCCTGTAAGAAGAAGAGTCACGTAGGAGTCCACTCACAAAACCTGGCAAGCAATGAAGATCTGAATCAAGGCAGTAGTAGTGTGAAAGGAAGAGACAAATTGAAGAGGTAATATAAGAAGGTGCCTGTATCTAACTGCACCGGCCTGTTTTACTGCTGAAGTCAATGTTTGAGCATAAGTTGTTTTCATTAATAAAATGGAATTTTAACATAAATTGTTCAGTGGAATTAAAGTAACACAACAGAACTTATAAAACCAATTATTTTTATCTTATAACAAGTTGTGAATAAGTTTATGGTTCCTACTATATGAATTACTATTTCTAAGAGAGAACAATTTTATAATGGTACCAGCAGTTATTTTCAACTTTTACCATATATTTTCCAGAATAAGTGCTAATGCTATTTGTTTAAAGCTCATTGTAATAAAGCTGAGCAATACAGACTAGAAGAGCAAAAGGATTCCTTTCCTACCACTTCCCTCTCATTTGGCATTTATCTTTCTGGTTCTTTTGTCTACCCCCGCCCCCCAACATATGCAGATACATACAGGTTTTGAAATATTTGTAAATGGCATCACACTTTACATGTATTTGTGAGTTACTTTTATGTTTAACAATTCCTGTCATAACTTCCTCTCATAAATACAAAGACAATATTATTTTTACCCCTACATAGTAGCTCATATAGGGATGTGTCCTAACATCTATCTTCTCTGATGGATGTTTAGGATGTTTTTTATTTATTTTTGCTGTTGTAAACAATGCTGCAATGAATATATACTTGTTCACAGTAAGGGCACGTCTGTTATGTAATCTGAACAGGAGCGTTGCTGGATCAGTTGGGCGCACACTTTAAATTGCAACTTACCCTGAACCACTATACCAGCTTATAGATGCCCCAATTCATGATATAAGAATACTGTTTTGTTGCATTCTGACCAATCTAGATATTGCCACTCAACTAATTTTGGTAAGTCAGTAAAGGAAAAGCAATTTTTTATTATTTCTTTATGGATTGCTTTGATCACTAATGAGCCTGAGCAGCTTTAGCTCACGTTTATTAGTCATTTTTACTTCTGCAAATTTTCTGTTTACATCAGCCGTCCATTTTCCTGTTGAACTGTTTTTTTCGTATTTGTTTTAGAATTACTTTTATATTGCTATTGGTTTTCTTATACATAGGAAACAATATTTTGTTCATGCCTGTTGCTTCTATTTTTACTTGAGATATGGTGGGTTTTATGATACAGAAGTTTTACAATTCCCTGTTATCAAATTTGTAAAACTTAATTTTTATTTTCAGTGTTTATGACACTACTTCAATTTTAGATTACTGTGTAATCAGCTCAGGTCACCATAACAAAATACCATAGATGGTGGTTAAACAACAGCAATTTGTTTTCTCATAGGTTGAAGTCTTAGGTCAGGGCACTAGCATGACCAGTTTCTGGCAAGGGCTCTCTTTTTGGCTTGCAGATGACCACTTTCTCAGAGTGTCTATACATGGCCTCTCTTCAATGCCTGTGCATGGGCAGAGAGAGAGCTCTCTTATTATTATTATAAAGCCATCAATCTTACTGTATTAGCCTCATTTTATAGCCTCATTTAATCTTAACTACCTCCTAAGAGCCCTGTCTCCAAATACAGTCACATTGGGGGTTTGCACTTCAACACATGAAGTTGTAGGGACACAATTCAGTGCATAACAATTACAAAGAGGCATTCTGCTCATCACTTCTGATTCTTTAAAACTCAGATATTTAGTTCATCTGGAACTTTATTTTCACATCTATACAGAATTACTTTTCTGAAACATGGATCTAGAATCTTATTTTTCCATGCTGATGTCATTTTTCACAATATTATTTATTGAATCCTACCCTTTCCTCTCTAATATGAAATGTTATTATTATCATATAAGATAATTCAATGGATGCATGAATTATCTGGACATTCTTCTATTCCATTAATTTGTTTCAGCACCAGACCTACACTGTTTTAATTTCTGGAAAACTACTGTAGCTTTAACATTTATTAATCATCACATATTTTTTTAATTTCCAGGCTATTTTAATCCAAATTCTTTTTGAAATCAACTTTAGAATTTGAAAGATTTCACTTAAGAAATAAAAACTTTATTGGAAATGGAAGCCTTCTTTTACACATCCTTCAGTAAGTTAATAAGAGTTTTCTTCTTAGGAATCTCACTCACTTCAGACAGGACTAATGAGCTGCAACAAATGTGGTCAGGAGTCTTGTCTCCCCGACTCTAGCTTCTGTTTTCCTCTCATTTGCCTACACATTATACCTGAACTACACAACGTTGAAGAAAAATTGCACCAAACTTAGTTAAACTGGCAAGGAAGATTTTATTCAATACTATTGTCATAAGGGAGAGAGGTTTAAATTAACTCCACTGAAACAAAAGGTGGGAGAGTCTTTAAGCATGGGGTGATCTAGTGGAAAAGTACTGGAGAACATTAGGGAGGAAGATTGTAGATGTGAAAGAGAAGCCATCTGTGTTTGCTAACTGGTACTTTCCTATCCTTCCACAGAGACAGGGAGACAGGGCTCTGTTTCTTGATGATTACATCTCAAAGGGATGGCTCCCAGGTCCGTGGGAAAGACATTTCTGGGTTGTAAAACTGGCAAGAGACTAAGAGAAAATTAACGTCTCAAAGGGGTGGAGAAAGAACGTACAATTGAAAGTCTTCTAAAGTAAATGCTCTATGAAAAAGAAGGTCAGGAACCTATCATCAGGAATAAACAAGTCTAAAGCTTAGCCAAACTGAGGGGAATGCTAAGGTTAATATGAGGAATGGAAGTGTGAGTTAAGACTTTCATATTAATCAAGACTAATTAGGAACCTACAAGGACTTAGGGGATATTGTTGTCATGATTTATTGGCATGTTTGAAGAAACCAATAGAGCTTCAGTCATTTGAAAAAAAGTAGTCACTGGAAATGTGCAAGGAAATCTGGTAATGAGGAGATGCTGTAAGAAGTGAGACTCAAGTTAGGAAGTTTAGGTAGGAGAATGAAATTTAAGTGTCATGTCCCTTAATAATGCAAAGTGATACAATGATAAAATTAGGAAGGAGAAAGAATGTCAGACACAATTTAGGTTTGCTCAATATCTCATCACTAAGAGCTTGGAGGAAATAGGATAACAGTTAAATCAAGAAACCTAAGGGTACCAATATCAAACATTACAAAAGTAAACATTAAAAGGAAAACATCGTTTACTAAAGTTGAGTGATAGAGAAGAGTAACTGGAGTAGTAAAGGAAAGAAAACACTTATATGATGCATTAGAATAAGGATGCTATGGATGCCATATGAAGATAGAGACCTCTAGAATTATGTTAAATGATATCATAAAGAAAAATACAGAGCAGATTTACTAACTTGTTAAATTTAAGAGCTACACAAACACAAAAGAAGATATACCATAGAGTGAATGAATTTTTAAAACTCAGAAAACCCTGAAAAAATCAGCAAGATCAGCACAAGAAATAACAAATACAGATATAGAAATTAATAAAATAAACTAGAATAACGGCAATATCAACAACTTCAAAAGTCAACATAAAAACTAATTAAATTTTTAAAACCTTTGAGGGGCTTAATTAAGAAAAATATAAATAAGCAATATGAGAAGTTTTATAGATCTTGAATCTATTAACATATAAGAATATATTATGAACAATTTTATGTCCACACATGGAGGAATTTAGATTAACTTGAAAAACTTCACGAGAAACACAACTTAATAAAATGACAAGAAGAAAATGAAAAATTGAAAAATCTCATAACTATTAATGAAATTTAATTAGTAAATAAAAATTTTCTTTAATGAAATTTCCATGATAATATGGCCTCACCAACAAATTCTAAACATTTAAAGAGAAAATACATCAATCTTATATAAATTCTCCCAAATAATAGAACAGAAAACACCCCCCAGCTCATTGTGTGTGGCCAAAATAATTTGATACCAAAGGTGAAAGGAAAATGATAGATTGATGTCTCTCATCAGCATAGATGCAAATATCCTAAAAAAGAAAAAGAAAAACTGTAACAGACCATTGTCATGACATATTAAAAATAAGAAGACATTATGATCAATGTAGGTTAATAATAAGAAAATAAGGCTGATTCAATACTCAATATAATTCAACCATAACAAAGTAAAATAAAAAAGAAAAGTCACGTGAACATTTTAATATAAGCAGAAAAGTTATTTGGTAAAACTGAACTTCCATTCATGCAAATTAGAAATATTGAGGAATGTCCTTCATCTGATAAAAATAATTGATAAAAAGAGCATGTCGTGATTAATGATGATAGTTTTTTGCCTGAAATTTGGAATGAGACACAAATGCCCATTATTCACAAATCTATTCACCATTTTCCTGAAGGTCCTAGGCAGAACAGTAAAAAAGAAAAAAGAAGGAAGGATTGGAAAGGAAGAGATGCAAGTGCTATTAGGCACAGCCAATGTGCATGTGAACACTGAAAATCCAAAAGAGGCTATGATAATTTTAAATAGCAAATTTTCAAGGTTGCTGGATAATATAATGAAAAACAAAACAAATATAGTTTTTCTATATACTAACAAAAATAAACAGCTACGAAGTGACATTTTCAAAATATGCCATTTTCTATAACACCGAAAATACATTTTATAAAAATATGTATTATATAAAACATATAGCTATATACATATAAATCTGAAGGTGTGTATGGCCTCTTTATAACAATCTATACAACTATCAAGAAAGTCTTCATAAATGGAAGAATTTATGTGGTTCATAAATTGAAAAATTAAACATTTTAAATAGGTCAAATCATTCCATAGATACAGATCATTCCCAATCAGTTTGAACTGGTGTGTGTGTGTGTGTGTGTGTGTGTGTGTGTGTGTGTATGTGTGTGTGTGTGTGTTTATGTAGACAAGTTTAATTCTAAAGTTTATACAGAAACGCAAAGAGCAAAGAATAACTGAGAACACTGAAGAAAAAAAACATGACAACTTATTTTATCAGACATCAAAGCTTAATAGAGACCTTCAATAATTAAGACAGTGTGATATAGGTGCAAGGATAGACATTAGGCCAATGGAGCAAAATAGAGACTCTACAAACAAATCTACTGATATATAGGAATCTGATTTAAGGCAGTCTTTTCAATTAGGGGGCTGGATTAATTGGATAATTATGTGGGAAAAAATTAAGTTTAACCTCTATTTCACACCCCACAAAATCAGTTAGAAGTGATAGGCAAATGCCGTCAGCCATAAAACAGACAACTATCTTGCAAAATTATGTTACAGAAAATTTTCTCACATGGGACACAAGATGATTATATATAAAGAAAAAATTAATAAATTGGGCTACATTAAAACCTAGACTGTTTATCAAGAACATCACAGAGCAAAAAGGCAAGTTACATGTAGGAAACCATACTTGAAACATATATTCTTAATAAAGGACTCATAATCACAGGATATGTATTTTAAAAACTCTCAGAAATTGATGAGAAAAAGACAATAAATTATAAAAAGGCAAAAGACTTGGAGAGATATTTCACAAGTGAGTATACCCTAATGACTAATAAGCCTATTATTCATTTATGATTAGTCATTAGAGAAATGCAAATTAAAATCATATTGCAATACATATCCTAAAAATTTTGAAATAATGAAGATACCATACAACGTTTACTGGTTTAATCCTATAGTGAGACAGTCTGGCATTGATTACTGAAGATGAAAATATGTATGCACTATGATCCAGCAATTCAGGCACTCCTTGTAAAGCCCCCAAACTGGAAAGAAGCCAAATATCCATCCATGGTGGAAATGGGCAGATACATACAATAGAAAACTATAAAGAAAAAGAAATAACTAGAACTATAAGCAATAGCTGGATCTAACAAATGTCATTATCAAATAATAGCAGCCACAAAACAATGTATACTGTATGAATCAATTTATATTAAGTTCAAATCACCTGGTGAATGTGTGAATCTGGAATTAACCATTATTTGAAATGAACACTCTACCAGATGCACATGTGAAAACAGTTCTGATTTGTTTTATAGATAGCATCTAAATTTCAGTTAACAATTACATTTATTATTGTATATACATACTCTGTACTAATCAATTGGAAGTATAAAAGAGCTTAATCATGGTAAAGCCATCCTTCTATGGTTTTCTTTCTTTTAATTTATTCAAGAAATATTTCTTAAATATATACGTTTCACACTCATTTTGTTAGAATATTCCATAAAGTTCTAAAGAATTGCCCTTCAGCATCAGCTTACAGAGGTTTTCTTTGGTTTTGTTATGTTCTCAATAATTTGTCTATATTTTCTTCCCACAGAGATTTGTGTTTATTAACCTGAAATCTTCAATCTGCTTAAAAATTACAGCTGAATGGTCTTTGTAGTCCATAAATAAGCTCTGGCTTTCCCCAATGCCATCCCACCACTACACTCTTTTTTCTTACAAGTATTAGATACTGAGCTAAAGTAACCCCAAAGTATACACATACGCAAATTACATTACATCAAAAAATTTCCAGGTAAGAAATTTAAAGGAACTGAATAAATATGTATATATACACATACACAAGATACAGAAAATAGGGATGCCAGATAAAATATAAGGAACCTAATTAAACTTAAATTTCAGATAAATAATTTTTTATTATGACTATGTCCCATGCAATATTTGGAACATACTTATCAAAAAATTACAAGTTCTTTTTCTAAAATGCAAATTTAATAGTATGTCATAAACACACACACAAACACAGTCTGGTAGTCTTAGCAGGTAAAGCTATATTTTACTATAGATTTATAAATAATTTCTATTATGTTTCACTAATATTTGTCTCTTCTATATAAAAATTTATGGTTAAGATCCAAATTTGTATCCCTGTCCATAAAGGAATAGATAAATAAGCAATCTAATCAACAGTAATTCTATTCACATTTTTGGTTTGAACACTAGTTATTTAAAGATTTAATTAAAACCTTGATTTAAAATTTAGCTCAAGTTTAGAAATCTTAGATTTTTAAAATGAATATAATACTAGTAAATTTTAATTATAGTTGTAAAATGCAAATACCATTTCATTTAGTAATAGAGAAACAGAAACTCTTAAGAGGAAAGAAATTTACTTTGAATTGAGACATCTATAGAAGGAATAATCTTGCAAAGTGTTCCTTTCCATGCAAACAGTAACCTACTTTTTAAATTTAACTACTACATGTACAAAGAAAAACTTTATAACTTCCATAATCTTGTGCCTCTTTTCTGGAATAGTTAACTACTGCCTTAAATCTCTATTATCCAAGAAATCCTCTTATAGGCAAAGACTATGAAGTTCCATGTATGATTTACTATTTTGCTTTTTCTTTTTAAAATAAATAGTATTTTAAAATAATTCTTCAGCTATATGGATTATCTTATAGCATTGGATGTATCATAATTATTTTTTATTATTTGATATAAGAACATTCTTTTGGCACATACAGAGAAAAAATAATTCCATTTTCATCTTATTAAATAAAAAGCACTAATATTTTTGAAAAATGCTAACCTGTTATAAAAAGCACTAAATAATTTTTCTGTATTGTACAACTTGTTACTCTTTATTTAGCATCCTATTTTTCTCCCTTCCTATTTCTCTCTTTTTATAATACACATTGGATACTTTGCTGATTTCCAGTAATTCTAAATATGTTATAAAATTAGGTCACCTAATGAAACATTTAGAAGACAATAATGGTGATGATGATATAGTAACAACTTGCATTCAATTCGTTTTTAATTTAATCCTCACAACCCTAAGATATTTCTCTTGTTATTATCTCCATTTTTACAGATGAGGAAACTGAGGCTGTTTAAATAGTTAAAATATTATTTACCTTCTCAAAGGTAGCAAAAGGCATAACAGAGTAATAGACCCAGGAGTCTGGGCTCCAGAGATTTATCTTTCAAACCGGTACAGTTTTGACAGTGAAAGGATGCATTCAAAGTAGTGAAAATTGTTCTATTGTTGACCTTTTTTTTACAGAAAATTAGTTTTATTATTATGTTGATAGACATAAAATGTGTTCACCTATTTTCTAAGATAAAATTATTTCTATTTAGAAATAAAAATAACATATATAGCAAAAACCAAAAATGCTATTTATATTGATCAAAAATATATTTTTTATTATGTATGAGCAAAATAATCTTGGCACTTAGTCACAATGCTTCTAAATCAATTTCTTAGCTATGTTTCTCTTATACTGTAACATTGGCAATTTTTTCCTAAAGAATTCATTTTTAATACTGTTTTACTATTTTTAATTTTTCATAAAGTCAGTACAATCTTCCTAAAAGATTCATTTAATAGTTAATGCTTTTGAAATTGATTGTGGGCATCTTCAGTTGACTACTCTCTCTAGAGAATAATAGTTCTTATTGTAAACCCTCTTCCTGCAGGTGCTGAGATCCCTTGTAAGCTCAGAGCAAACTTTAAGAATATCCTCAATTCAATTCTTGATTAAAATGCAAAAATATTTTAGCTCAAATACTTTTGTATTGTCATTTTACCTTCTTCCAACATTTTTTGACAAATATGTTTATAAATCAAAACCCATCAAATGTTTTTAATTCATGACTCATTTGAATATTTTGCAAAATTCTGTTCCCACAAAAATCAAAGGCCTTCTGAGAATAGACATAATCCAATTAAAACTATGAGCTCCATTCACAGATTTTTCCCAAAGTCAAGGTATCACAGAGCACAATTAGATAATTTTAAGATTAAATCTAAAACACTGTTCTCTATGCTTAATTTGTTCCATTCCTCCTTGTTTGTGTAGGGATAATTTTAATGTTCTTTTTTGCTTTATTTTTAATAACTGTAATTCACAAAAACTTTGAAAGTTGAACAATTTTGGCACTCTATTTATTAAATCTTTGAGTCAAAGTTTTCTAAAATTTCAAAACCAATGCAACCAGAATTTGGAAGTTTCATTTTCAAAAATCAGCATCTACAATAATTAAATATTTCACCTTTCATTAAATGAAGTCCCAAAACATTCTATGAATTGGATTAAAAATCAAATTATTTTTAGAATTAATTCATTTTCTCTGTGGAATCAAGTGACACTGATACAATACTGACATATAATACTGCCAAGTTCTGCTACAGGAACTAACAACACTTTTCATACATGCATAAGAAAACTTGAAATGAAAAATTAAGGAAATTTATAAGAATAGGTCTTTGATTTAAAGGAAAGGTGGTATGCAGTGATATGAGAATGCATTTTCTGCAGCTCCATCTGTAAAATTGTTTTGAAAAGCCTTCTGAAAACAATCACTATCTTTTGAATAGATGCAGATGCTTATTTGGCAAATTTGTTTCTTGTTTTTCATGTTTTCCAATGACATCACCACAGCCTTCGTGAAGAATGGTAAAAGTCGGCAAATAATTTGGTCAGTGGAGCATTAATCATCAACTTTCACGAGAAATGCAAGTGTAGTACTTACTTTTAAATTTTACATGCATTTTCGTTTTTGAGCTCCTTGCTGCTTAAAGAATATCGTTCAAAAAGACAAAAATCAAACATTATAGATTTATACTACAGACTACTATAATAGAGTTCACACTGCTCCCCATGAACTATGGTTGAACTACTTAGCCTCTATTTCCTGTACATATTTCACATGCAAGTAAGCTATAATTTTGCATATTTTCTACTGACCCTGCTGACAGGCTGCCTGGAGGGCTTGTGCATCTTGAAGCCAGCACCATGGGCTGCGGTACAACTGGCCCTAGCATCAGGTGGCTGGCAGAAGCAGCTGCGTTGAGTACATTTTTCCATTATCAACTGAAACCAGAAAGATATACCTCTCCCGAGCTTTTCCTGTCAACACACACTTTGTTTTATCAACAAGACTCTGCTGGCTAATACTTAAAAAGAAAGATATTCGGTTAATTCTGGAAAGGGTTGGGGTAGGAGAGATGGGTTATGGCTGGTCTTCTTTAGGGACTTCGGATTTTTTAAAATAAAAATTCTATTTCCTATGCATGCATCTCAAACACTATTAGATGAGGTACAGAGTTGAAGAATAATAAATTCATCCTGACTTTTTAAAATGTAACTACTAATAATAGCTTACCATTTTTTAAATGTGATAAATGCAAAACTAAACAGGATGCCGGTAATGGGGGGAAATGAACTAGAACTATTACATAAAAAACAAGATGTATTCTCTTCCTAATGTATAACCAGTATGCTACACCATTTGGGGAAGAAAAATAATAATGCTTCGCTCACCCTCTGAACCCAAGAAATACTTATCCCAAATTCTCTGAATATGCAGCATTGTGTTAAACATCCTTCATGGCGGTCTCATCACTTCTTCCCCAAGAGTGGATCAATGATTCCATCTCTGTGAGCAAAGGCACTAATCTGTATAGCAATAATTCTTTATGGGGGGCTAAATAATGACAGTTTATTCACCACTGTACTAGGGCTTGAAGCTGTCATGCCAGGTAAAAAGCTCGCAGATACACAGTGATTCTCTGAACTACTTTTTTCTTCATGCAGCAGTAGAAGTGAAAAGTTGAAAGGTCTGGCGCTTGGGGTTAAGTGGTAAGATATCAGGGGGGCCTTCGTATCTTTCTTCCTTAAGATATTAATTCTTATCACTTAAAGTGTTTTCTCCCAAAAGGCTAAGAACCTGACAATAACCCCATTCTTGTTCACAGATGCTGACCCCTCTTTGACATGATCCTTCCCTTTGGCTCTCCTGGTTGGTGCGCTTACTCATCTTCCTTCTTATTGGGAAGTGCTGAGATCCAGGTTTCACGCTTTGATACAGAAATACCTCAGCTGGCCTTTGAGGGTGCTTTACTTCTAGAACATTCAGGATGACTTGGCTTTGGTAATGGCATTCTCCCTGAGGTTCAGCCTAGCTCCCTGCATCCTCTAGGGGAAACAGGTAAAAAAAAATCTCATTTTGTCGTTAGTATTACTTTGTCTTCCTTAGAGACCTCATGACTAGAGTTTATTGGTCATCAGCAGAATACAAATACTTCCATGTCTCTTGGCTAAATATTTTTGCTAGCCACCAACATCCTGAATACCTTATAGAGAAAATATTCTGACAGATGAATAGACTTTACATATTATCAAAGGTCAATAGTCTAAATTCCTCAAAAAGGTGTCAAGCACTCCATGATTTGGATCTGCCCTGCACTTTTCAGCACAGTGGCCACTAACCTCATGTGGATATTAAGCACTTGAAATGTGGCCAGTTCAAACTGAGATATGCTGTAGCATATCTACTGGACTTTTGGAGACAATATTTTTAAAAAGGTAAAATATCTCCCTGTTTTGATGAATTGATATTATTCATATGATTTACAAGTTGAAATTGTAATGTTTTAGGAATACTTAAATAAAATACATAATTAATTTCATTTGTTTCTTTCTTTAAAATCTAGCTACTAGAAAATTTAATGTTATGTATGTTGCTAACATTTTATTTCTAGTGGACAGATCTTGGCTCTCACCCTAAGGCCTTATCCTTTTTATTGTCCTGGCTACAGATTTTTGCTTCAGCAGTTTGCAAATAGAGTGTTCTAAATGCAGCATACTACCTGGACAATATGCTTTACAAATGTTCTTCCTCTCCAACTTCTACCCCATTGATACCTCATAGAACAAATATAATTCTCACATTCAACAGATTAATAGCTAAAAACACAATCTGCATGTCACTCTTTTGCAAAGCCATTTCAGTTACTCAAGATAATTAACTGTGCTAATCCTATACCTTCTGCCTACCTTTAGCAGTGGATTTATGATACTGTAATGTACTTACTATTTACATGTGTGTCTGTGTACTTGCCTACAACTCCCTGAGGTCAGGGACCATGACATTTATGTTTAGTGACTGTTTCATGAGCCGAATCATATAACATTCTTCCATATCCTGTTGTTAAATTGAGCTCATTAATATTAGTACCTATTATATGTACATTGCAACAAAACAAAGTGATATTGAGAGATTAATGATACTGACATAACTAAATTAGTTCTTAAAAAATAATTTAGAAACTGAGACTGAATATGTATATTGATAATTACATAATCATCATGAGCTAATAGTTGCTTTTACTTACAAGCAAAATACTTTCACCTAAAAACAAAAGAACTTTTGGAAAGTTAATAACTGTTAACAAATATTGAGTACCTACTATGTACATGGCACTGTGTGAAGTACTCTGCATATGTTTTTTCATTCATTTTTCACAAGGTATTGTTAACATGCAATTTTTAGAGATGAGAAAACCTAGGGTTTAAAATGACTTGTCAAAAGTCACCCATAAAATAGGGTAAATCTAAGATTGAACGAAGATAATCTCACTTCAGAGCTCCTGAACTTCACAAATGTTTGGAAATAAATTATAATGTGTGTGGCCCAAGAGATTTAAAAATCATTAATAATGGAATATTTTGTAACATGCAGGTAGACAGATCTATTTTTCTTCATCTGAGCTATTTTTCTTTGTCCTCAGATTGGCTAAGAGTTTTACAGGTGCTACAATCATCCCAAGGCCAGTCCTTTGTAATGAGGCTGAAAGACTGAGAACAACCCTAAAATACATTTTCTCTCAAAATATCAGGTCAGAATATAAACAGGTAGACTGGAAGAAAGAAAATGAGGAAGCTACCATTCAGCAGATAAATCTCCTAAAATAGCTCTCTGCTTTTTGCCTTGAACTGAAAATCTAAAACCACCTCTTAAGAATTTTTATTTTTTCCACTTCACCATGCTATTTTTGGTCCATCTCTATTATGCCTGGATTATTGAATGCTTTCCTCACTGAGCTCTCTTTTCTTCCTTTTCCAAAGTAATCTGCAGGACATTGTCAGATTAATATTCCAAAAGAGTGTTTCATATAAGCCAATGGTTCAATTCCAAAGTCCTTACCAGTTCGGTACTATCTATAGAATAAAGTTCAGAATTAAATTCAAGGTCCATTTAACTCTCCTGGATCTCTTTCCAATATTCCACTCTACTCCTGCTTCCCTCTGCATACACATCTATACATGTACTTACCTCCCTGCTCCCAGGATACTAACACAAACAGCCCCCAACCTGTCACCCATATTCATACTATGTTTTCAGTTAAAATGTTCTCCTCCCCACTCCACATCTATACAAGGCTTATTTTTTCTTGCAGATGCAATTCACCTCCCACTGCTTGCCTCACCCTTTCAGATACAACATAGACCTTGCCTGTCCTGTAACTAAACACTGGGCTGCCTTAGAGTTACTCTTACTGGTATCGCCTGGTGTTATATTTCATATAAATAAACATTCTCATTTCAAAATGAACAGCTTCTTCAGACAAAGGCCATTGTCTATCCTTTTATATATTATATGATACCGAATATAGATCTGTAGCTATAGTCAGAGTTTAGTACACCTTTTTTCTATTAATAAAGCCCATTATTAATTGTTTGTTTCTCAGATGACCACTTACAGAATGCATTCATATATTGCAAGATTGTTTGACCTTTGTGTAAACACATTTGGCCTTTACACTACAGTAAATATAAGCATAGTCACAAATTGAGTGTCCAGCAACAGCAAATAAATAGGAGACCTTGTAAAAAAAAAAATACTAAACTAGAAAAAACTTGTTGAGGAATCAGAGGGATCTATTTCTTCTGATGTATTTTTTCTGGCCTTTTAAGCTGTTTAGAGTGGCTCTTCTTTCTGTCAGTTTACTTTTTCATATTAAACCTAACACACAACGTGCTTTGGCTGTGTCTGATGCCATGATTAAATTAGATATGGTCTTCTCAAGACTAAATTCTAGACTTAAAAATATGTAAATATCACTTTTATCTACACTCATAATGTTCAATAAGACATGAAACACTAGCACAGGAATTTGATCTAAATAACTCTAAATATAGAAAAGTCAAAATGGTTTTTTCTCTGCATCATAATTTCCAAAAAGTTGGTTATAATGATGCTGTGGTCTTACTGCCCAACAGACACTCATCAGGGATGCTAATGCTCAGAGGCACTCTCAACAGCTTTTAAATGTTACAGTGAATAAATGCACATTGATGTATTCATTTATTTCTATTCACAGAATGTAATAGTCATGGATTCTATGAGAGTCTTAGAGGTTTCATATAAATTGAATTAAAAATTCAAGTGGCAATAATCATGATCGTTTCATAATTGAAGATAAAGGAAGAAAGGAAAGATTTATGTCAGATAGAACATACCAAGAGAATAAGAACAGTTATTTAAGGGAATTACGTTGTTATTTAAAAATGTAAAAGCAAAATGCTGAAGTGGGATGTAATTTTCAAAAATATTTAAAATACGTGTTATTATCTATTGGAAAAAAGCAGAGACAAGAATCATTCATTAAAATATTACTTCTGACCAAATTCAAGATGGCAGCATGAGAGGTGAGATGGAGAGCTCCTACCAAAACCACAAACAGTACAAAAATATAGTTAATTAATACAACTAACCTTAATAGAGCAACAAGAAAGAAGGCTGAACCAGACTGCAAACAGACCTCACAAACAGAGCAGACCTCATGAAACAGGGTAACGTACGAAAGCCTTAATCCAGCGGGACACGAGTCCTTTCCCCACCCCATCTCACTGGCGGGAGGAGGAGAAACGGAGCGGGGGAGGGGGTGTAGAAGCCTGGGACTGCTGAACACCTAGCCCTGGAGATCGGCTTTGTGAGCAGAATCCTACAGTGTGTACAGTGTGTGGTGCTCTGGACATTGGGGAGCTAGGACAGTTGGAGTACTTGAGAAACTGACATTCCAGCCGTTTGTGGAGAAGGGCTTCCACACCCAGTTGCTCTGTGTCAGAGGAAAGGCAGGCGGTATGAGAGGCTTCCTAGCAGAGAGAGGGCTGCTGAAGGGGCGGGGTCTGCACTGTGCTTGCCATGCGGGAGAAGGGAGAGCTGGACAGGGTTGTCTGGGCACGCTCTGCCCAGCTGGTTGGGAACTTTGGGGATCTTCAGGTGCTCCATCCCCCTGGCTGCCTACGCAGCTGTGTGGCCCCCCACTGTGACACACAGCCCACCGAGCCTTCCTACTGGCCTGCAGGCACCTACCCGCAAACCCGCAGTCACTGTGCAGGCATCAGGCCAGCCAGGGGGAGGCCCCACCCACAGCAGCTAGAGACACAAAGCACAGAGGTTTACACTTCTGTGCTTGGCACACTGCTCTGACATTGGAGATAGACACTCCAGATGGGATTCAGGAAACAGATATTTCCTCCCCATAAGCACCACTTCCTATCTCCTACAAACCCCAACCACACTCTAGGGCTGAGCAGCTCCACAGACTGGAGTTTCTGCACACTAGTGGGCACCACACAGAAATATGAAATGTCAAAAGAACATGGTTCAGTCAAAAATCTCACAAACCTCAAAAAGAGGGCCAAATGAAACGGAACCCACCAATCTTCCTGAAAGAGAGTTCAAAATAAATACTATAAACATGCTTATGGAGGTACAGAAAAATATTCAAGAACTCAGGAACGAATTTAGTTGGAGGTTCAATCATTAAGAAATTCCATATCTGAAATGAAACATACAAGGGAGGGATTTAAAAGCAGATTAGATGTAGTAGAAGAGACGGTAAATGGAATAGAAATTAGAGAAGAGGAATACAAAGAAGCTGAGGCACAGAAAGAAAACAGGATCCTAAGATTGAAAGAATATTTAGAGAACTGTGTGACTAATCCAAATGCAACAATATTCATATTATAGGGGTACCAGAAGAAGAAGAGAGAGAAAAAGGGATACAAAGTGTCATTGAGGAGGTAATTGATGAAAACGTCCCCAATCTGGGGAAGGAGATAGTCTCTCAGGCCATGGAGGTGCACAGATCTCCCAACACAAGGGACCCAAAAAATAACATCAAGACATATAATAATTAAAATGGCAAAGATCAAGAATAAAGATAGACTTTTAAAAAAAGCTAGAGAGAGAATAAAGTTCACATACAAAAGAAAACCCATCAGGCTATCATCAGACTTCTCAAGAGAAACCTTACAGGCCAGAAGGGAGTGGCATGATATATTTAATGCAGTGAAGCAGAAAGGCCTTGAACCAAGAATACTTTACCTGGCAAAGTTATCATTTAAATTTGATGGAAGGATTAAACAATTTTCAAATAAGCAAAAGCTGAGAGAATATACCTCCCACAAACCACATCTACACTGTATTTTGGAGGGACTCCTATAGATGGAAGTATTCCTAAGGCTAAATACATGCCACCCAAGGGAAGACAAAGACTACAGAATATGATTCATAACATACAAAGAATGGAGGAGGAAAAAAAAAAGAACCTTTAGGTTGTGTTTGTAATAGTATACGAAGTAAGCTAAATTATACTGTTAGATAGTAAGGGAATTGCCCTTGAACCTTTGGTAACCACAAATCTAAAGCCTGCAATGGCAATAAGTACATACCTATTGATAATCACCCTAAATGTAAATGGTCTAAATGTACCAATCAAAAGACATAGAGTTACTGAATGCATAAAAAAACAAGACCCATCTATATGCTGCCTACAAGAGACTCGCTTCAAACACAAAGACATACACAGACTGAAAATAAAGGGATGGAAAAAGATATGTCATGCAACTAATAGTGAGAAAAAAGGAGGAGTTGCAGTACTTGTATCAGACAAAATAGACTCCAAAACAAAGAAAGTCACAAGAGACAAAGAAGGACATTACATAATGATAAAAGGGCCAGTCCCACAAGAGGATATAACTATTATAAATATCTATGCACCCAACACAGGATCACCTACATATGTGAAACAAATACTAACAGAATTAAAGAGGGAACTAGAATGCAATGCATTCATTTTAGGAGACTTCAACACACCATTCACTGCAAGGACAGATCAACCAGACAGAAAATAAGTAAAGAGACAGAGGCATTGAACAACATATTAGAACAGATGGACCAAACGAACATCTACAGAACACTCCACCCAAAAGCAACAGGATACACATTTTTCTCAAGGGCACATGGAAAATTTTCAAGAAATGATCATATATTAGGCCACAAAAAGTACCTCAGTAAATTCAAAAATGCTGAAATTGTACCAACCACCTTCTCAGATCACAAAAGTATGAAACTAGAAATAAATTACACAAAGAAAATGAAAAACCCACAAACACATTGGGAGCTTAATAACATGCTCCTAAATAATCAATGGATCAATGACAAAATAAAAACATAGATCAAGCAATATATGGAGACAAATGACAACAATAATTCAACACCACAATATCTGTGGGATGCAGCAAAGGCTGTGCCTAGAGGGAAATATATTGCAATACAGACCTACCTCAGGAAAGAAGAACAATCCCAAATGAACAGTCTAAACTCACATTTAATGAAAACTAGAAGAGGAAAAACAAATGAGGCCCAAAGTCAGTAGAAGGAGGGATATAATAAAGATTAAAGCAGAATAAATAAAATTGAGAAGAATAAAACAATAGAATCAATGAAAGCAGGACCTGGTTCTTAAAGAAATTAAACAAAACAGATAAACCTATAGGCAGGCTTATCAAGAAGAAAAGAGAGTCTACACACATAAACAGAATCAGAAATGAAAAAGGAAAAATCACTACAGGAAACACAGAAATACAAAGAATTATGAGAGATATTATGAAAAATTTTATGGTAATAAACTGGATAACCTAGAATAAATGGACAACATTCTAGAAAAAAACAACCTTCCAAAGCTGACCCAGGGAGAAACAGAAAATCTCAATAGACCAATTACCAGCAAAGAAATTGAACTGGTAATCAAAAAACTACTAAGAACAAAACACCTGAACCAGATGGTCTCACTGCTGCATTTCATCAAACATTTAGTGAAGACCTAATACCCATCCTCATTAAAGGTTTCCACAAAGTAGAAGAGGAGGGAATACTCCCAAACTCATTCTACGAGGCCAACATCACTCTAATACCAAAACCAGGCAAAGACACCACAAAAAAAGAAAATTACAGACCAATATCCCTGATGAACATAGATGCAAAAATACTCAACAAAATATTAGCAAAACGAATTCAAAAATACATCAAAAAGATCATCCATCATGATCAACTGGGATTCATCCCAGGGATGCAAGGATGGTACAACATTTGAAAATCCATCAACATCATCCACTATATCAATAAAAAGGACAAAAACCACACAATTATCTCCATAGATGCTGAAAAAGCATTTCACAAAATTCAATATTCTTTCATGATAAAACTCTCAACAAAATAGGAATAGAGGGCAAATACCTCAACATAATAAAGTCAATATATGACAAACCCACAGTCAACATTATACTTAACAATGAGAAAATAAAAGCATTTCCTTTAAGACCGGGAACAAGACAAGGTGCCCACTCTCCCAACTTTTATTCAACATAGTTCTGGAGGTTCTAGCCACGGCAATCAGACAACACAAAGAAATAAAAGGCATCCAGAATGGCAAGGAAGAAGTCAAACTGTCCCTGTTTGCAGATGACATGATATTGTACATAAAAAACACTAAAGAATCCACTCCAAAACTACTAGATCTAATATCTGAATACAGCAAAGTTGCGGGGTACAAAATTAATACACAGGAATATCTTGCATTCCTATACATAAACAATGAACTAGCAGAAAGAGAAATCAGGAAAATAATTCCATTCACAATCGCATCAAAAAAATAAAATACCTAGGACAAGACCTAACCAAGGAAGTGAAAGACCTATACCCCGAAAACTACAAGACACTCTTAAGAGAAATTAAAGAGGATACTAATAAATGGAAATTCATCCAATGGTTTTGGCTAGGAAGAATTAATATTGTCAAAATGGCCATCCTCCCTGAAGCAATCTACAGATTCAATGCAATCCCTATCAAAGTACCAACAGCATTCTTCAATAAACTAGAGCAAATAGTTCTAAAATCATATGGAACCACAGAAGACCCCAAATAGCCAAAGCAATCCTGAGAAGGAAGAATAAAGCAGGGGAAATTACGCTCCCTGACTTCAAGCTCTACTACAAAGCTACGGTGTTCAAGACAATTTGGTAGTGGCACAAGAACAAACCCATAGACCAGTGAAACAGAATAGAGAGGCCAGATATAAACCCAAGCTTATATGGTCAATTCATATATGATAAAGGAGCCATGGATATACAATGGGGAAATGACAGCCTCTTCATCAACTGGTGTTGGTAAAACTGGACAGCTACATGTAAGAGAATGAAACTGGATTACTGTCTAACCCCATACACAAAAGTAAACACAAAATGGACCAAAGACCTGAATGTAAGTCATAAAACCATAAAACTCTTAGAAAAAAGTATAGGCAAAAATCTCTTAGACATAAACATGAGCAACTTCTTCATGGACATATCTCCCTGGGCAAGGGAAACAAAAGCAAAAGTGAACAAGTGGGACTATATCACACTAAAAATCTTCTGTACAGCAAAGGACACCATCAGTAGAACAAAAAGACATCGTACAGTATCGGAGAATATATTTATAAATGACATATCCGATAAGGGGTTGACACCCAAATTATATAAAGAGCTTATACACCTAACAAACAAAAAGCAAATAATCCAATTAAAAAATGGGCAGAGGAGCTGAACAGACACTTCTCCAAAGAAGAAATTCAGATGGCCAACATGCACATGAAAAGATGCTCCACATCGCTAGTCATCAGAGAAATGCAAATTAAAACCACAATGAGTTATCACCTCACACCAGTTAGGATGGCCGCCATCCAAAAGACAAACAACAACAAACGTTGGCGAGGATGTGGAGAAAGGGGAACCCTCCTACACTGCTGGTGGGAATGTAAATTGGTTCAACCATTGTGGAAAGCAGTATGGAGGTTCCTCAAAAAACTCATAATAGAAATAGCATTTGACCCAGGAATTCCACTCCTAGGAATTTACCCTAAGAATGCAGCAGCCCAGTTTGAAAAAGACATATACACCCCTATTTTTATCGCAGCACTATTTACAATGGCCAAGAAATCAAAGCAACCTCAGTGTCCATCAGTAGATGAATGTATAAAGTAGATGTGGTATATATACACAATAGAATATTATTCAGCCATAAGAAGAAAACAAATCCTACCATTTGCAACAACATGGATGGAGCTAGAGGGTATTATGCTCAGTGAAATAAGCCAGGCAGAGAAAGACAAGTATCAAATGATTTCACTCATCTGTGGAGTATAAGAACAAAGCAAAAACTTAAGGAAGAAAACAGCAGCAGACTCACAGAACCCAAGAATGGACTAACAGTAACCAAAGGGAAAGGGACTGGGGAAGATGGGTGGGAAAGGAGGGATAAGAGGGAAAAAGGGCTATTACAATTCGCACACATAGTGTAGTGGGGGTGGGGGTGGGGTGGGAGGTTATTGGGAAGGCAGTATAAGACAGAGAAGACAAGTAGTGATTCTATAACATCCTACTACGCTGATCGACAGTGACTGCAATGGGGTATGTGGTGGGGACTGGATAGTAGGGAGTCTAGTAACTGTAATTTTGCTCATGTAATTGTATATTATTAATTTCAAAAAATATATATATACATATATATATATATTACTTCTGAGGCTAAATTCCATTGTTTAAAAGTTAAAATTTAGTCCTAAAACAAATAGAGTAGTTTTGTTTCAATTTGAAAATGATTAATTGATTTAAAATGGCAGCATGAGAGGTGAGACAGAGGCTTCCTCCTAAAACCGCATATAATACAAAAATATAATTAATACAACTAATCCTGAAAGAGCAACAAGAAAGAGAACTGTGCCAAACTGCATACACCTGGAGAAAAGAATAAACCTAATGGAACAGGGTAATGTACCAAAGCCGTGGCCCAGTGGTACCCAAGCCCTTTCCCCACCCCAGCTCACTGGTGGGAGGAAGAGAAATGGAGCAGGGAGGGAGTGGAGGCCTGGGACTGCTAAATATCTAACTTCAGAGATCTGCTCTGGGAGCACAAACCTACATTTGAAGGTGCTTCCATGGTACTGTCATGATTAGGGGGTTGGAAAGCTAAGACATGCAGAATACCTGGAGAGACTGAGATTCCAGCCACTTGTGGAAAGCAGGGATCCATATCCATCTTCTCTGGGACAAAAGAAAGGCGGGCAGTCTGAGAGACTTCCTAATAGCAAGAAAGCTGCTAAAGGGGCAAGGACTGCACAAAACATACTGCCCAGGAGAAAGGACAGGTAGACAAAATTGTCCAGGTGCACTCTACCCAGCAGGTTGGGAACTTTTATGATCTTCAGGTGCTCCAGCTCCCTTGCTGGCTACACAGCTCCAAGGACCCCCTCCGTGATACACAGCCTACTGGGCCTTTCTCCCAGACAGCCCCATGTGACTCTCAAACCAGCAACCCCTACCCTGTGTTAAGCCAGCCAGAGGGAAGCCCCATCTACAGTAACTACAAATGCAAAGCATAGAGGCTTATCCTGTGTGCTTGGCCCAGTGGTTCTGGCACTGGAGACATGCATAGCAGCCAGGAAGCAGGAAACAGCTCTTTCCACCCTCTTGGCACCAATACTGCTCCCCTGTGACCTCTGACATTCCTTCAGAGGCTGAGCAGCTCCAGAGAGTAGAGCTTCTAGGCCCTAGAGGGCACCATATACAAATATGAAACGCCAAAGAAACCTGGTTCAAAGTAAATTATGAACACAACAGCTGAAAAAGATTCAAATGAAATCGACCTCATGAATTTTCCTGAAAGGGATTTCAAAATAAAAATTATTAACATGCTCATAGAGGTACAGAAAAATATTCAAGAACTCAGGAATGAATTCTGGTTGGAGATCCAATCATTATAGAACACAGTATCAGAAAGGAAACATATAATGGAAAGTTTTAAAAGCAGATTAGATATGGTGGAGGAGATGATAAATGAAATAGAAATTAGAGAAGAGGAATACTAATAATCTGAGGCACAGAGAGAAAAAAGGATCTTTAAGAATAAAAGAATATTGAGAGAACTGTGTGACCAATCCAAATAGAACAATTTTCACATTATAGGGGTACCAGAAGAGGAGACAGAAAAAGACAGACAAAGGGAGGATGTAATTGCTGAAAACTTCACCAATCTGAGGAAGGAGATAGCCTCTGAGTTCATGCATGTGTACAGATCTCCCAACACGAGGGACCTAAGGAGGACAACAGCAAGACATATAGTAATTAAAATAGCAAAGATCAAGGATAAGGACAGACTATTAAAAGCAGCTAGAGAGAGAAATAAGATCACATACAAAGGAAAGCCCATCAGGCTATCATCAGA
Organism: Smutsia gigantea; assembly: GCA_032199065.1. Taxonomy (NCBI): domain Eukaryota; kingdom Metazoa; phylum Chordata; class Mammalia; order Pholidota; family Manidae; genus Smutsia; species Smutsia gigantea. Next base: position 89,783 of record JAVSCE010018871.1, read on the forward strand.
CTTCTCAACAGAAACCTTATAGGCCAGAAGGAAGTGGCATGATGTATTTAATGCAATGAAGCAGAAGGGCCTTGAACCAAGAATACTTCATCTGGCAAGATTATCATTTAAATTTGTAGGAGGAATTAAACAATTCCCAGATAAGCAAAAGCTGAGAGAATTTACCTCCCACAAACCATCTCTACAATGTATTTTGGAAGGACTGCTATAGATGGAACTGTTCCTATGGTTTAATAGCTGTCACCAGAGGTAATAAAACCACAGTAAAGAAAGTAGAACAGCTAATTATTAAGAAAATGCAAAAATTAAACTATCTCCAAAGACAATCAAGGGATAGACAAAGAGTACAGAATATAATACCTAACATTTAAAGAATGAAGGAGGAAGAAAAGGGAGGGGAAAAGAAAGAACCTTTAGATTGTATTTGTAATAGCATATTAAGTGAGTTAAGTTAGACTCTTAGATAGTAAGGAAGTTAACCTTGTACCTTTGGTAACCACGAATCTAAAGCCTACAGTGCCAATAAGTACATACCTATCAATAATCACCCTAAATGTAAATGGACTGAATCGACCAATCAGAAGACATAGAGTGACTGAATGGATAAAAAAAACAAGACCCATCTATACGCTGCCTTCAAGAGACTCACTTTAAACCCAAAGACATACACACACTAAAAGTGAAGGGATGGAAAAAGATATTTCATGAAACTAATAGGGATAAAAAAGCAGGAGTTGCAGTACTTGTATCAGACAAAATAGATTTCAAAACAAAGAAAATCACAAGTGACAAAGAAGGACATTACATAATGATAAAGGAGTCAATCCAACAAGAAGATATAACCATTATAAATATCTATGCACCCAACACAGGATCACCTACATATGTGAAACAAATAGTAACAGAATTAAAAGGGGAAATAGAATGCAATGCATTCATTCTAAGAGACTTCAACACTCCACTCACTCCAAAAGACAGATCAACCAGACAGAAAATAAGTAAGGAGACAGAGACACTGAACAACACAATAGAACAGATGGACCTAACGGACATCGACAGAACTCTATACCCAAAAGCAGCAGAATACACATTCTTCTCAAGTACACATGGAACATATTCAAGAATAGATCACATACTAGGCCACAAAAAGACCTTCAGTAAATTCAAAAAGATTGAAATTGTACTAACCAGTTTATCAGCCCACAAACATATGAAACTAGAAATAAATTACACAAAGAAAATGGAAATCCCACAAACACATGGAGGCTTCACAACATTCTCCTAAATAACTAATGGATCAATGACCAAATAAAAACAGAGATTAAGCACTATATGGAGACAAATGACAATAATTCAACACCACAAAATCTGTGGGACGCAGCAAAGGCCATGCTAAGAGGAAAGTATATTGCAATACAGGCATACCTCAGGAAAGAAGAACAATCCCATATGAATGGTCTAAACTCACAGTTAACAAAACTAGAAAAAGAAGAACAAATGAGGTCCAAATGAGAAAACAAGTAGTGATTCTATAACATCCTACTACGCTGAAGGACAGTGACTGCAATGGGGTATGTGGTGGGGACTTGATAATACACATCCTTCTCAAGTGCACATGGAAGGAGGGACATAATAAAGATTAGAGCATAAATAAATAAAATCGAGAAGAATAAAACAATAGAAAGAATCAATGAAAGCAAGAGCTGGTTCTTCAAGAAAATAAACAAAACAGATAAACCCCTAGCCAGACTTATCAAAAAAAAAGAGTCTACTCACATAAACAGAATCAGAAATGACAAAGGAAAAATCACAATGGACACCACAGAAATACAAAGAATTATGAGAGAATACTATGAATATGCTAACAACCTGAATAACCAAGAAGAAATGGACAACTTTCTAGAAAAATACAACCTTCCAAGGCTGACCCAGAAAGAAATAGAAAATCTCAACAGATCAATTACCAGCAACAAAATTGAACTGGGAATCAAAAAACTACCTAAGAACAAAACTGTTGGACCAGATGGCTTCACTGTTGAATTTTATCAAACACTTAGTGAAGACCTAATACCCATCCTCATTAAAGTTTTCCAAATAGCAGAAGAGGGAATATTTCCAAACTCATTCTATGAGGCCAGCATCACTCTAATACCAAAACCAGGCAAAGACACCCAAAAAAAAGAAAATTAGAGACCAATATCCCTGATGAACATAGGTGCAAAAATACTCAACAATATATTATCAAATTGAAATCAAAAATACATCAAAAAAGATCATCCATCATGATCAAGTAGGACTTATTCCAGGGATGCAAGGATGGTACAACGTTAGAAAATCTATCAACATCATCGACCACATAAACTAAAAGGACAAAAACCACATGATCATCACCATAGATGCTCAAAAAGCATTTGACAAAATTCAGCATCCATTCATGGTAAAAACGCTCAACAAAATGGGTATAGAGGGCAAGTACCTCAACATAATAAAGGCCATTATATGACAAACCCACAGCCAACATTATACTTAACAGCGAGAAGCTGAAAGCTTTTCCTTTAAGATCGGGAACAAGACAAGGATGCCCACTCTCCCCACTTCTATTCAACATAGTTCTGGAGGTTCTAGCCACGGCAATCAGACAACACAAAGAAATAAAAGGCATTCAGACTGGCAAGGAAGAAGTTAAAGTGTCCCTGTTTGCAGATGACATGATATTGTACATAAAAAACCCTAAAGAATCCACTCCAAAACTACTAGATCTAATATCTGAATTCAGCAAAGTTGCCGGATACAAAATCAATGCGCAGAAATCTGTGGCATTCCTATATATTAACAATGAACTAGCAGAAAGAGAAATAAGGAAAACAATTCCATTAACAGTTACATCAAAAAGAATAAAATACCTAGGAATATGCCTAACCAAGGAAGTGAAAGACCTATACTCTAAAAACTACAAGACACTCATGAGAGAAATTAAAGAAGATATGAATAAATGGAAACACATTCCATGCTCATGGATAGGAAGAATTAATATTGTCAAAATGGCCATGCTGCCTAAAGCAATCTACAGATTCAATGCAATTCCTATCAAAATACCAACAGCATTCTTCAATGAACTAGAGCAAAGGGTTCTAAAATCCATATGAAACCACAAAAGACCCCAAATAGTCAAAGCAATACTGAGAAGGTAGAAGAAAGCTGGGGGGATTATGCTACCCAACTTCAAGCTTTACTACAAAGCCACAGAACTCAAGGCAATTTGGTACTGGCACAAAAACTGACCCATATACCAATGGAACAGACTAGTGAGCCCTGATATAAACCAAACCATATATGGTCAATTAAGATATGATAAAGGAGCTGTGGACATACAATGGGGAAATGACAGCCTCTTCAACAACTGTTGTTGGCAAAACTGGACAGCTACATGCAAGAGAATGAAACTGGATTATTGTTTAACCCCATACACAAAAGTAAACTCAAAATGGATCAAAGATCTGAATGTAAGTCATGAAACAATAAAACTCATAGAAAACAACATAGGCAAAATTCTCCTGAAAATAAGCATGAGCAACTTCTTCCTGAACTCTCTCCTTGAGCAAGAGAAACAAAAGCAAAAATTAACACATGGGACTACATCAAACTAAAAAGTTTCTGCAAGGCAAAGGACACCATCAACAGAACAAAAAGGCATCCTACACTATGGGAGAATATATTTGTAAATGACATATCCGACAAGTAATTAACATCCAAAATACATAAAGAACTCACATGCCTCAACACCCAAAAAGCAAATAACCTGATTAAAAAATGGGCAAAGGATATGAAGAGAGAGTTCTCCAAAGAAGAAATTCAGATGGCCAACAGGAACATGAAAAGATGCTCCCTATCACTAATCATCAGGGAAATGCAAGTTAAAACCACAATGAGATATCACCTCACACCAGTAAGGATGGCCAGCATCCAAAAGACTAAGAACAACAAATGCTGTCGAGGATGCAGAGAAAGGGGTACCCTCCTATACTGCTGGTGGGAATGTAAGCTAGTTCAACCATTGTGGAAAGCAATATGGAGGTTCCTCAAAAAACTAAAACTAGAAATACCAATTGACCTGGGAATCCCACTCCTTGGAATTTACCCAAAGAATACAACTTCTCAGATTCAAAAAGACATATGCACCCCTATGTTTATTGCAGCACTATTTACAATAGCCAAGATATGGAAGCAACCTAAGTGTCCATCAGCTGATGAATGGATAAAGAAGAGGTGGTACATACACACAATGGAATACTATTCAGCCATAAGAAAGAAACAAATCCTACCATTTGCAACAACATGGATGGAGCTGGAGGATATTATGCTCAGTGAAATAAGCCAGGCGGGGAAAGACATGTGCCAAATGATTTCCCTCATTTGTGGAGTATAACAATGAAGCAAAACTAAAGGAACAAAATAACAGCAGACTCAGGAACTCCAAGAAGGAACTAGTGGTTACCAAAGAGGAGAGGTGTGGGAGGGTGGGTGGGGAGGGAGGGAGAAGGGGATTGAGGGGTATTATGTTTAGTACACATGGAGTGGGGGGTCACGGGGAAAACAGTGTAGCACAGAGAAGGCAAACAGTCAATCTGTGGCATCTCACCCACAGCATTGATGGACCGTGACTGCATTGGGGTATGGGTGGGGACTTTATAATATGGTTAAATGTAGTAATCACGTTTTTTCATGTGAAACCTTCATATGAGTATATATCAATAATAGCTTAATAAAAATTTTTTTAAAAAAGAAAATTAAGTGTGAAATGATTTTCAAACTCTTTATTTCCTTAAAACTAAAACAGGACAGAGCACAAATTAATCAGGGAGTAAAATCAACTTTTACTTAACATTGTCCAAATCTTTCTTTTCAATCAGAAGCCAAACTAATAATGAACCACCTGATGAAACAAACGGAATTAGGGAAAAGAATGAATTAGAGGCTTTAAAACTAGGAGCAATCTCAGTTTCGAATATTTTGAACCAGAAGGTGACTGCTCAGGTTACTGCAACACCAGAAATCCGTGGAGGATGCCAAAATCCCATTGACCATGTTGTCCTCACCGTATAGATTGAGTGTGAAAGGGCAAGAGCACATTTCACTTATCTATGCTCTGTAAAATAAGCATAAGTAAGATTACAAGATCATATGTAAGATGCTCTGTGTGCACAACTAGCAATGCTGAAGGAGAGAGAGAAAATCAAGGTAACCAAAATAATTAAAGTTGCACTTCCTGTGCTCTCATGGATTGCTTGGTCCTCCCCCAAATTTAACTGCCCTTATCTAAATCAGGCCACAACACTATATTAGCATTCTTTTACCATCCAGATTGCATTACAGGAATGCAGGCTACTAACTTTTCTTGAGGAAAGGAAAAACTTAGCTGACGTTTTGTCTCCCACTGGTCTGCATTGTTAAAAAAGTTGAGTTATTAATAAAGGGCTAATGCTGTTCAGACTGCATTCAGAGATGTGGTTTTCTGAACCAATGGAAAAGCTTTATAATTTCATCATGAAAGGGAAGGTAATGAAAGAATTTTAGTGTTATTTAATGAAGAAAATAGAACTTCTGAAAAGCAAAGACATAAAACTAAAAATTAGCACATAAAAATACCTATATTAGAAAAACCCAGACAAATTTATAGTTTTATACTAGTTTCATGTTAGTTCAACTCTGCATTTCAGGAAATGAGGGGAAAAAGATTTTCATAATATGGCAAGGGATATAAAATGGTAAAAATGACTTAAAGACTATAACTAAATATACAGGAAGAAAATATATAGACACCAGAAAGATTGGAAGAAAAATTTGGAGCGGTTAAAGATACAGTTCTGCGTTATAAAATATACAGATGCAAGTTCACTTCCCCTCTCCCAACACCCTCTCTCTGTTCACCTCTTCTCACTCTCCTCCCATTCAGATTATACAAATGGCAAGCATCTACTTCAAACCTGTCAGTTTTAAGATGTGTGTTTGAGCAATTTCTACAAGCACACCTGGCCATGGATATGTAGACGGGTGTTTGTGGCCTCTGAAACTGATGACTACCCATTTGAACACCCCATATTATACTCTCACTTGGGAGTCTTGCGTGAGTGTTCCAAGATCTGCCTTCCTATCATTGTCTTCTCACACCTGTCTTTTCCCAAACATCTGCGCAAGTGGACTTCTCTGCTCTCCTACATGTCCTCTCTTCTCTCTCTTTCTGCACAAATGCTTGTACTTTCTCTTTAATGCTTTGTTTCTATTTCCTGTCACTGAATAGCAAGTACACTTTCTTTCCACACCCCTCTCCCAACAAAGAGAAAAGATTCTCATCAAATATGAGACCCCCTTTGGGGGTTAGCCCCAGTCTTTGGAATCTCGAGATCTTGATCTATGCTCCATTACCTCCAGAATTCTAGAAGAAAAACTCATTTTGACCAATTTTCAAACAAACAGTTCAAACATTTGTTAGGTGATTACCATGTACCAGGCTCTCTGCTGTCTGGGAAAGTAGAGATGAATAAGCCAAAGGCCATTCACCCCAGTGGCCTCCTGGCAAAGATAGGCAGTACACTCACTGTACACTATTACCTAAGTGGTAGAACAGAAATACCATCAGGCTTCTGTGGCAACAAATGCTTCTTGCCTTTGTTAGGCCCATGAGGTAGTTTTGAAGCCCTTTAGAGCACAGCATTAAAGACAGCTGCTGATACAAACTTGCTGGACCAAAGAGCCTGCGCCATGTTTCCTGCTCTGCTCCATCCCATCATCCTCCTTGGTGAAATCTCGCTTTGACCCCAGCTCTTTCCTTCTCTCTCCTTGTCACTGCACCCTATGTTGGTATCATATTTTCACACTTGACGTTCTGCCACTGATGCTCTCTCTTTCTCTGTCTCTCTCTATATATATTTCTCTCTCTCTCTGCCAAGAGGAACAGGTAGGAATTGGATTAAGAGTTGAAGCCATGGTTCCTTATTTTTAAGCAAGAAGGAGTAAATACAAGAGAAATTGAAAGTGGGGTATTTTTCTTTATAAATGAATAATTCAGGTATGTAATTCAAAAATTAAGGAAAATTAATTTTGGACTCATATTTACATCTATGTGCCCACCTACCCACACTCAAGGTCACATGCAGTTAATGCCAAGGAAGGAAAACAGAACCTCTTCAGCATTCACCCCTCTCCCCTGGGTATTATTAGCCTGGCAACAGTAAGATGCTAGGCAAACGAATGTTACTGTATCTCCCTATTAGATCATCCTGACCCTTATTTACAACATTGCACAAACCCCCACCCTGTCCTGTACACTCAAGGCCAATAATCTATTGTTAAGAGATTATTGCATTCTGTTAAGAGCCCTTCTATGTGGCAGGGATGTCCCACAGACTCACCTAGAAGTGTATTTTAAATAGATGCAGTTGGTTCCTTGGGGAGGAGTCCAGTGTCACTAGTTCTGGACAGCAATGATAGCTTCCAGCTTCAGTTAGTTTCACAGATCTGCTATCTGGAAAAAGAAATAAGAGCTAGGATGGTAATAAGGAAGTGTGTGCAAAACTGCTTTTCCCTGGGAGGATTTAGCTAGCTGACAGTCATTGTGTTAAATCTCCCATCTGGAACATAGCATCAACTGGAAAATATTGCAGATGTTGTCAATATCTGAAAAAAAAATAGGTAAAAAAGAAAAATCCTTCTATCAGAGACTGTCACACTAAAAATAGAAATTAAAGCCTTTGTAGGATTCTCCCCACAGCCCTTTATTAAGGACATGTATCCCTTTCCCTAGTACCCTCTTTGTGGATACATTCCATTTCTTCCGTGATATGTACCATGACTGTTATTATCATATGTGAGGATACATTTAAATTCCATGCCAGCTCAAATAAAAATAGTCCATCTCTTTTATATCACTGCTATTAGAAGTTCATGCTGTAAGGATTGCTGTTTGACCTCGAATTTCCTTTAAGGTATATAATGAGCTGAGTTGAGAAGGGATCTATATATACTAGAGCTTAAAGTTGAAAAAGGATTTTTGTTTCTTGGGGATGTTAAGATGACAGTGTGTGTGTATGTGTTTGCATGTAGGTAGATACCAGTAGGTACACAAAAACAATTTTGTTTATAGCTCTACTTTTTTTTAGTTCATTCATGTATGTGGCAAATTATGTCACCTCCAATGAATTCATTTATAATGGACTAAAAAGATCTGAAGGCAGGAAGGTAGAAAGATGCTGTAAGTGCAGCTCAACTTACTGCCTCATAGTTCTTACACTTTTTCTGCATTTAAAGTGATGCCAACTTCTGGAGTAAGGCTATTAGATTAGCAACTTGAGAAATATTCTCTCTTTTCATGCAGTAGAAATATACCTGGGACAGTAATGCTAATTTACTGTCTATATGAATATTGGCAGAGAAAAGGGGGGGTGTACAATAATATGATTCAGGACTTAACTAGAAGCATTATTCAAAGATCCCATTCTTATTTGTCTCTTTGCTTCATTTCGTATTTAAGGATATTTTACAACCCTTTAGAGGAAAGGAATAAGACTTCCTCCTCTGCCCCTACCTAATACTCACTTGTTACTGTTAGGATACAGGAGAAAAGAGTTCACAGTCGAGAAGACCCAAACTTCAGAATTTCTTGGACCCAAAGGCTTAGCTTCAGTAGACACTGCATTGTTTTGTTTAATCTGTCAATAAACCAAGGGTAGCTGATCAAAGAAAGCTTTCTACCAACTGGATGAAACTGGGAAGAGGGTTCATTATAAGGCACAAGTTCATCATAACAGCAAATGGCTGTCATCAATGTGGCATTTTGCACTGAATGACGACGGTGTACGCATTTAGTCCTCACTGTCAGGACAGTGTTAAGAGCTCTATTTTAGTAACAAAATCTCATTCCAACCAAGTGAACAGTCTCCATGAAGCCCAGACAAAATGGATTCCTTAATAAAAAGAAAAAAGGCGCCAAGAAAAAAAGGACGCCAACCCAGCAGCGTGGCGACCGCACTGAGGGCCAGGGCGGGCATCCTGAGGCCCCTAAGCGGGGACTGGCTCATGGGAGTTCATAGATAGAAACAGGGCAAAGCAAACGCCAGGTTATTCTCCAGATTCCACAGGGCTTGAGGGTCCCCATCTGCTTGCTGATCTTGGAGAACACAGCACACAAACCACGCCATGTGCACAGCGTGCAGGTCTGCGGTTCCGTGGCGTTCCCCATAGCAGGCCACTATTTTCTTTCTCACTGGTTCTTGCGGCCATTCTACTTCAAGAGCATTGCAAATGCTGTACACAACAGAGAATTTAAGTATCTACTGCTCCATATCCAGAGGTTTAAAGGATTGAGCAAAATCTGCCTTTAATTTACTTTGAATAAAGACGAATTACAAGGATATGTATTCTCAGGACCTTGGTTCTTTGGTATATGGGATATTCTTTGTGATGTACATTCCTCAAGGGCTTATCTTTCATTTCCTACTGTTCCCACCTACTCATCTACTTGAGGTTGGGTTAATCTGAAAGGGATTTTGGTTTGTGCATCTATAATTATGCTTATTTAATTTCCTTGTAAGGATAGGGGCAATGTGTTAGCTTTATCAGGGAAAACATGGCCCTCTTTACCATCAGATTTTCAGTTTCTATTAGGATCACAGTAAGCTAAGCTAAAGGAAGAGAAAAAATAAACTCTTTCTAAAGGTCAGCCTTCTTAATTAAATGAAAACTCAGGCAGCAGCATTAAAAAATGAAATGACTATAGCCTGTTCTCTTTCTGAGGAGACCCCCCAGGGTATCCAACTGATCCTGCAGAAAGCAAGGCAAGCTGAATTATTCCCTGATGGTCAAGAGGCTACAGCATTACAACAATGGCTCCTTTTGCCCATACAAATGTGCTTGGTTGTGTGTGATTGTGGCTCTCATGGAGGCTTCCAGTCTGTGACTGTACTCCATGTCCAACCCACCTCATTTTCACCTTGTCTTTGACTTGCCACTCCTGTACACTGCCATTCCCCTGTCCTTTCTGCTTCTGCAATTATCATTGTCCTTTAGCTGAGGCCAGTGCAGAAGAGAAATCAGCAAAGAGGCTCTGAGCCACATACTTCACATTTAGGAGTTCAGATAAACCCTGTGAGGGAAGAATCACTATCTCCTTTTGTAGATAAGCAAACTGAAATTCAGAGAGGTTGACTATTTTACCCAAGGTCACACAGCTAGTGAAGTATCAAGCTAGACTGAATTGTTTCCAGTGCCCATTCTTTTTGCATAAGAGCTAATGTTTGTACTGCTCTGATTTCCTTCCCACGGCCTTCATTCAGGAATCTCCTGGATGGCATCTGAGGATGACACCGCACCCTCCACGGTCACGATAGAGCCTACTCTGTCTAGACTCTCAGTCTACCTCTGTCCTGCTCATTGTTGTTTTCTGATAGATCCCTGCTCACTTCTAGTGGTCAGGAGCTTGGTGAAGTCCTCACATGAGTCATGAAGCCAAAGGATTTCAAAAGTAGTAAGAAAACTCTGAGAATTGAAAGTGACAGTTTATTCTAATTCCCTTCCTTCAACAGCTATATTCCTACCTTCCCCCAACATATCACTCCTAATAGTTATACATTGCTCTACATTTCTAAAACTAGAGAATTCTGCCCATTTCTGGGTCTGAGATTCTATTGATAAGTTATACTTATAATCAATCAAATAAATATATTGATTATAGTAATTCTTTATAAACATATAGGATCTCTTAAGTTGTTAAAAACTGTCAAGTAATCCCGAAGAATTAGAAAACCTTTCCAGACTCTGATGTCTTCATATAAACACAAGATTCCAGTGAATCATACTTATTAAAACTGTTGGATTTGAAGGATTTCAGAGAATGAATCTGTGTGGAAGCACAGCTGCCATACTACACGCCTCCAGGGGGCGCTACACCGAGCTCCAGAGGGGTCCAGTGAGATGTGCGAGCAGTGAAGTGATAGGTTTGAAGCCATGGTTTACATCTCTGGCTGCAGTTAGAGTTGCCAGGGTAGCTTTTAGATCAATGCCAGAGCTTCAGTGGAGGCAATAAAGTCAAAATCTCTGGGGGTGGATCTAGGTATCAGTAATGTTTTAAAACCACTGGTTTAGAGCATGGGATCTGGAGATTCGGAACCTGAATTCAAATCCCAGCTCTTAAACTCTCTAAGCTTCATGTTCTTCACCTGTAACATGAGGCTATGAATTGTTACTTAATGTAATTGTGAATATAACCCCATCATTGCATTTCTTTCCTATCTAAAACTTAAAAATTATTAGCAATTATAATTAAAAAACATATCACTGCTGCTCTGATACTTTAATCTTTTTAAAAGTAAAAGAAAATAACATACTACCATTTAAGTTAGGCTTTTCTAAGAGCTTCAAGAGGTATGTAAAATGATTAATGTAGGATGAGTCAGAAAATAATTCATTCAGTCAAAACCACAGAAATCCTACTGAACTGTGCACATGGAGAGTCTACTGAAGATAACACCTGGCTATGGTCTGGAATGGAAACTCCATCAGTGGAGTTTTGCCCTTGGCTAACTTATCTTTCCATTCTAACCACACTCCGCCTTATCTCATATATCCACATTAACTCCCAAACACCAAGCCTGAACTTACAATGACCTGTTAGTTACCTCCAATGACCTCAGGTACTTCAAAGTTAACCTTCTCCTAAGCAAACTCCTTCACAATTTAAGCCTGACCAATAGCAGGCCCTGTCAAGTATACTTCCCTCAAGCATTAATCCCTCTTCTCCATCTTCTCTCCAAAGCTGAGGCTATTTCTTTCTTGAACTGCGTTACCTGCTACCAGCTCCTAAGTAATTCTCTATGTGTTACTAGAAGTAACCTTCTGAAAAACAGAAACACACATCACTCTGCTTTGAAGTTCCTTTTATTATTCTATTGCCTACAGAATGGAGTCCAATGTCCTTAGTTCAGAGTATGAAACTCTTCAAAACCTGACATTAACAAAGTGTTCAGAGTCTTCCCTCCACCCACTCTTTCTTTCCATAAACATCCTGATACAGCCATTCTGAACTCCACAGCTCTGAACGTGCCAACGTGTTGTCACATATGCTGTTCCCTTCACTTATTTTACTGTTCCAAGATTCTTTGCCTAGTTAACTCCTAATTGTCTTTCAAGGCTGAGATCAGTTGTCATCCCTGTGATGTCCTTTCATGATTCCTCCAAGTAGCACTTGTCCTTTCCTCCTCTGAGTTCTTGATTATAGCACTTAATTGTGCTTTAATATAATTGTTCATATGTATCTTTCTCACCCACAGTCTGAGAGCTCCTTAAGAAAAGTCTATAGTCACTTACTGTTGTATCCCCAGTATATAACAGGTTAACTTATACTTGACAAAAGGTGAGTCAGTAATTCACCTAAGTTTATCTCATTAAGCATCAAACTCACTAGACTGTGCTGAGGAACTTAAAAGGTTCTAGTGGTAACAAGAGCTCAGACTTTCGGTAAATAAATGAACAATTAATGCACAGATGTTTCGTTCAATGTAGATTCAGATACGGAGCTGTATCCTTAGGGAAAAGACCTGTGTTGAAGCAGAAATATTTCCCCCTCCCACCTAGACTCAACATGAGCTGGAAGAGCCAAGAAGTGTCTGGCACTGATCTTGAGATTTATTGTTAAGTTAAAGAGAAGAAAAACGGTGTAAAGCTCAGGCACCAGTATGGACATAAATAAAAAACATTAAAGGAAGCAAATATGCTTTAACTCTATTTGCAACCATCTTTAGTACATAATGGTGGTGTATGAGTATTGAAACTTGAACATGTTGAGATCACAGGGAAAAGGTTAAAAGTCTGTTGTGAAATTTGTTTTCCAATATGTACTTTACTTTTGGACAATGGAGATTGCACAAAGACTTTTAAGATGATCAGAAATCTCAAAACCTTTCCTTCCCTGGCATTCCATATTGATTCATGATTTTAGAGAGCTAAATTAATTAATAGGAAGTGGTCCTCATTGAGATGATTAAAATTCGCCATTCATGGTACTCTGGGAAGATGCAGAGTAGGAAGCACTGAGAATCTGTCACTCCATCAAGACAATTGCACTGGTAGAATCTCTCTGATGTAACTATTTTGGAATTCTAGAGTCCCTTGAAGGCTTACAACTTACAAGGAAAGGCTTGGGCAGTAAATCGTGGTTAATTTCAGTCTATTTCAGCTTTTTGCAGAGGAACAACTACCCATCCCCCCCTCTCAGCTGTGTGGCAGGTAGCCATGCACATGTTGCTGGAGAAGCTCGCACACAGCTATGAAAGCTAGGGTGAGCAAAATGGGACCTGCCCTCAAAATATTGGGGACTGTAGCTCTGAATACTGATTACTGCTCCTGATCATACAGATATAAACAAAGAGGTAGCAGCTAGTATTATTGTACTTCCCCACATTGTTGCAAAGCCTCTCACCCTCTTCGTATTTCTCTTTTTCCCTTTTTGGGAGCCAGACATTAAAGACTAGGACATTCAAAACAACTGCATATATGGGGAAAATGAGAAAGTGACCACATGGGTCTAGGGAAAGGCTCAGAAAAGACCTACTCTGACCTAAGTTTATACCTCAGACTGATCCTCAGCACAGAGACAGCCCCCAGCAATCAAACCAAAACAATAACAGAAAAACAGCAGATACTGGGGAAGGAGGCCAGCCTCATTTCCAGAGTTACCACATTATTAGATTCAAATGTCCAGTTTTCAACAAAAAAAATCATAAGGCATCTAAAGAATCCAGAAAATATGGGCTACTCAAAGGAAGATAGGTAACAGAAACTGTCACTGAATAAGACCTGATAGCAGATGTACTAGACAAAGATTTTAAAACAACTATTTTAAAAGATGCTCAAAGAACTAAAGATGTGGAGAAAGTCAAGAAAATTATGTGTGAACAAAACATAAATATCAATAAAGAGAGAGAAAACTTAAAAAGAAACCAACAAGAAATTCTGGAGCTGAAAGTGACAATAACCCAAATGAAAATTTTGCTAGGGGAATTCAAAGGCAGATTTGAGTAAGCAGAACAAAGAATCAGCACACTTAAAGGCAGAACAATGGAAATTACCAAGTCTAAAGAAGAGAAAGAAAAATGATCAAAGAAAAGTGAACAGTTCCTAAGAGACCTTATGGCACACTATCAAGTGGACCAACATACATTCTGTGGGAGGCCCAGAAGGGGAAGAGAAAGGTATAGGGGCAGAAAGAATATATGAAGAAATGATGGCTAAAACTTCTGAAATTTGATGAAATACATGAATATAAACATCCAAGAAGCTCAACAAACTCCAAGATAAATTCAGAGTCCATACAGAGATGCACTGCACAAAAACATTTGTATCTCATTTCACTTTATTTTAGCCACAACCTTACAAGGAGCTCAAGTCAGCCCGAATCCAAAGTCATTCAGCCATCGATCCAAAGTTCAAAATCATAGCTTACACTGAACTTCTCAAAAGGCATTTTAATATTTTTGTCCTCTACAGTTGGTACTATGTTGTTTGTATGGAATGAAAATCAGTGAGTATTAAGCTTATAACTAACTCATCCTTTTCTCCTGCATTCATAGAAGAAAATTTACTTATCCCAGAAACAGAACAAACCATCTACTGCTACTGTTCCTTTCATACATGCTATGGGGAAGCCTCTGGCAGTATTAATCACTCTGCTTTTGCAAATATTCAGTGAAGGCATGCACATCTTAAATTCTTACATCTTATTTTAATTGGCTGACATTCTTAGTTGTCATCATAGTAAAGCTTTAATATTTCTCCTTTTCTCATAATCAAAGCACCTCATGAAACACTTGAGTGAATGACGGGATTTCCCATAGACAAGTTCAGGCACTACTGATAATAGTCCCAGAATAGGGAAGGTGGAATGAACAAGTGGAAAGAATCCTGGAGCTGCATTCAGAAGGTACAGACTAAAACTGATTTGGAATGCTGCCAAACTGCATGACTGTAAGCAGGTCATTTAATCCTACGAGTTTCAATGTCTTCAACTTGTAGATGACAGTTTCTGCCCCAGCCAGACCACACAGCAGTACGGTGAGCACATAAGGGTCCCTCTTCAGAAGCACATATTTTACCTTTGAAAAATACAATACAAATGGATGTGTTTGTTCCCCTTCCCTCTGTCACTTATCTTCACCCCTCTCCATAAGGTATCTGGATTCTCTATGCACCAGCACCACAGACCCCTGTGGGTCTCTATGGAAGCAGAAGACTCCAAGTACTGAGCATAGTACCCACTGCAGACAGACTGAGGCCTGGGACAGAAAATAGCCT
Source organism: Smutsia gigantea (assembly GCA_032199065.1). Taxonomy (NCBI): domain Eukaryota; kingdom Metazoa; phylum Chordata; class Mammalia; order Pholidota; family Manidae; genus Smutsia; species Smutsia gigantea. The sequence goes on from JAVSCE010018871.1 coordinate 105,122, forward strand.
GGAATAAAGGAACCAGAAAAGACAGTGATATAGTAGGGTGAAAGAATCAGAGAATGGTAACATACTGACACTATGCTTTCTAGAATTTCTTTCGCAAAATTTTTTTTTTAAACAAAGTTCATTTCCTTTATTCTCATCCACAAAACTTTTTTTTAAATATAATTTATTTTATTATCATTAATCTACAATTACATGTGCAATATTACGATTATTAAACTACCCCTTCAACAGGTCCCCCCACCAACCCCATTACAGTCACTGTCCATCAGCGTAGTGAGATGCTATAGAATCACTACTTGTCTTCTCTGAGTTGTACTGCCCTCCCCGTGCCCCCCCAACATTACATCTGCTAATCGTAATGCCCTTTTTTCCCTCTTATCCCTCCCTTCCCGCCCATTTTCCCCAGTCCCTTTCCCTTTGGTAACTATTAGTCCGTTCTTGGGTTCTGTGAGTCTGCTGCTGTTTTGTTCCTTCAGTATTTTTTTCTT
>JAVSCE010018872.1:0-15484 GCA_032199065.1 Smutsia gigantea
CACATATTTGGCACCTTTATACAGAAGCTCTCCTGTAACAGAAAACACATGTGTATCAATTTGTACACATGTACATATTTTAATGTGATGATATTATTAGTATTTTCTCTCAATAGGGAAGATAGGATTTGAAATAGTTAAAACTGTATGGACAGTAGCATCACTTGACTTCTGCTCAAATCTTGGCCCATTTCCTTATGCAGAGTTATTTCATTTCTCTGACTCCTTCCCCGATCTTAAAATAGTGTATCAACACTTTTTTGTTAGGTTTTTACAAATACTTCAAATAAAAAATGTTGAAAAAATGGCTATCAGACCTTGGCACCTAGTAGACTGTCAGTAATGGACATTCTTATTGTAATAGTTCATTATTTCATTGCTGCTCCCCATACCCCCTTTCCACTTGTTTTTGGAAGACAAGCTAACTTTTTACCATTTGAGTTTTTGGCTTGCAGCCTTTAGTATGAGGATACATGCCAGAAGGAGGAAATGTGCAAATTCTTAAACACTAATGAGTCTGATAGCACTTTGAGCAAGTACTTGTCAAGGATTTGCTTGTATTTCAAAAAAGAAAATTTGACATTTTCTCTTATATTCTCGTTTATGTAGAGCTGTTTAAATAAACCAAGAAAGTAAGTTTTCAATCTTGAAATTCAAGTGGGTGTCAGTAGACTCTTGCAAGTGAATTTGGCAATGGCATGTAGCCATCAGGCTTACTAACTCTTACAGAATCCTTCAAACTGGGTGTGTTTGATTATAGACAAAACCTTTCCTATCCTTTAAAGTCACTGCTTATAGTCCTGAAGCTCTGTCTGGGGCCATCACCCCACAGAATTGCTTGTTTATAGGTGAGAGACAGTCCTGGGATATTGATCCCTGTGACTTTGATTTGTGAACCTCTGCTTAGTCAGCTCAGGTGCTATAACAAAATACTATACACTGGGGGTCTTATAAACAACAGAAATTTATTTCTCATAGTTCTGGAGTCTGGAAGTCTGAGATCAAGGTCCTGGCAGATTCTGTGTCTGCTGAAAGCCCGATTCTTTTTTCATAGACGGCTGTCTTCTCGCTGTGTCCTCACATGTTGGGAGGGGTGAGGGGTCGCTCTGGGGTCTCTTTTACAAGAGCACCAATCCCATCACGAGGACTCCATCTTCACAATCTAATCGCCTCCCAAAGGCTCTACCTCTGAACATCTTTGCACTGGATTTGAATTTACGTGTTTTGCGAGGACACAGATAATCAGTGTATAGCACTATCATTCCAAGTGTGAACTCTGTATGTCTGCATGTCAGGGCCGGCTTTAATGTCCTGCTTTGCTGGCATTGGGTCTGATGGAGGGAAATAAGCATTCTCTTCAGAGAGGTGGGTCCTGGCAAGGCTCTCTGGGTTTCCTGGACAGCTCCATCCTGGAGTAAGTAGGACTCCATGAATGTGCTCTGTGCTAATTCTAGGGATCTAGACTTGATTCAGTTAGGGAAGACTGCAACAATGGTCTCATAAGCTTTACATTGGTGAGCCAGACCAGCCCATGGGCCAAGAACTGGTGTCCTACATGCAAACCCATCATCCTCATGGGCCCCTCTTCTTTTGCAGGCAGTGGCCGGCGCCGATATGGCCGGGCAGGAGCCAAGGGCTTCAATGCCAACCGGCGGCGGAGCCGAGCTGTGCTTTACCACCTGTCTGGGCACCTGCAGAAGCAGCCTCAGGGCAAGCGCAAGCTCAGTAAGGTGCATTGTGCGCTGGGGCGTGTTTGGGGTGGGCTAGGCTGCGGGCAGGCTGAGAGATGGAGGGGAACTGAGCCCACTACAGAGAGAATATCCAGGGGGACACCCAGCCCCAGCAGCACTTTGGGGGTTGAGTCTGAGGGAGGAAATGCCACATGCCTGACTCATCAAAGATATAGAAGAGTCTTGGCCCTGGAGTCAGATGGGCCTTGGCTCAATCTTGGCTCCTCCCCTAAGCAGCTGTGTGACCTCAGCTAAGTCACTTGACCTCCCTGATTGTCTTGATCTATAACATGGAGACCCTAATGCCTATGTCAGAGGTTGCTTTATGTCAGAGAATACATGGAGGGAAAGGAGATGGAGACCTGTCCTGGCCCTAGCCAAACTCACCCTGTGCCAATTTCCTGTCCTCCCTGTCTGAACCTGCCCCCCCACCTCAATCAGGGGGTGTTTGGGGAGAAGCCAAACTTGCCCGAGTACAAAGTAGCCGCTATCCGGAAGTCACCCTTCATCCTGTTGCACTGTGGGGCTCTGAGGGCCACTTGGGATGGCTTCATCCTGCTTGCCACCCTCTACGTGGCCGTCACCGTGCCCTACAGCGTGTGTGTGAGCGCAGCCAGGGAGCCCAGTGCCGCCCGCAGCCCCCCCAGCGCCTGCGACCTGGCGGTGGAGGTCCTCTTCATTCTCGGTATGTGTTCTCTGTGCCTCCCGCCGCACCCTGTACAGGGCGCCTCTCGGGCTTTGATGGGGATAGTCTGCGTGGCTTCCAGGGCCCCACAAGTGCTCCCCCGTCCTCTCCCTGTTTGTGACCTGTGGGCTTTGAAATCAGACCTAGGTTTCAAACAGGTCTCTACCGTCAATGGGGAATATGACCCTGAGCCAGTCGTAGTCTCTCCAAGCCTCAGTTTGTCGCTCCAACGAATAGGCACATTGATGCCCACCCTTTAGAGTTGCTGTCAGAGCTAAGATGATGCATGTAGAGAGCCCAGGACGGCATCAGACACTGAACAGGAGTAAAGCACAGCTCCCCCAACAGCCCCATCCCCATACTGATTCCCGCTCGGACTTCCTACAGACATCGTGTTGAACTTCCGCACCACGTTCGTGTCCAAGTCAGGCCAGGTGGTGTTTGCCCCGAAGTCCATTTGCCTCCACTACGTCACCACCTGGTTCCTGCTGGATGTCATTGCTGCCCTGCCCTTTGACCTGCTACATGCCTTCAAGGTCAACGTGGTCAGTGTGGCTGGACTGGGTGGGCTCTGGGGCAGGACAGGTGGGGCCAGCCCTGGGGTGACCGCCTTGCCCCCTCCAATCAGTACTTCGGGGCCCACCTGCTGAAGACGGTGCGGCTGCTGCGCCTGCTGCGCCTGCTCCCGCGGCTGGACCGCTACTCGCAGTACAGCGCTGTGGTGCTCACCCTGCTCATGGCTGTGTTTGCTCTGCTCGCCCACTGGGTGGCCTGCATCTGGTTCTACATCGGCCAGCGGGAGATCGAGAGCAGCGCGTCTGAGCTGCCTGAGATCGGTACTGGAGGCTCTCTGTGCTGGGGTGGGGCGGGTGAGTGTACGCATGTGCCAGAGGAAGATGTCTGCTCAAGTGTGTGTCTGTCAGGGTATGTTTGTGAGCTGGTATGAGGTGTCAGAGCTATGTGTGCAGGTCTGCCTGGGTATGTGTTCCTATGTGTGTGTCTGGAGGGCATGTGTGCAAATAGCTGTGCGTTTGTGACAAGAATGTGGGGGCTGGTGTGCGTGTGTGTGTGTGTGTACACAGGTGTGAGTGTGGCAGAGCCAGCCCTTGAGGCAGGCCTGCTCTCCAGACATTGTGGAGAAAGTCTGGTGGGCTGCCAGGAGGAGGCTTATTGACCCATTATGGCCTCCTCCTGGCCCAGCTTTTGTCTCATTCTTCAAGTCCCTTCTCAGCTGGGACCCCAACCCTCTCAGAAGAAGGCCCGCCAGGGTCCCTCATATGCATGGCACTTTCCTCGCACCTTGGCTCTGGAGGCCCCTTCCCCACTTTGTCCTTTCCAGGTCACATTCTTCCAGCTGCTTCTCAGCCACCTCCCAGCCTCAGTGCAGCCTTTCTCTGCTTTTTCCTGCATTCTGCCAGTGTCTTCACTCTCCTTCACTTCACCTCCACTTCACTGCTTCCCCCTCTACTCACCTCCCACTCAAGTCTCAACTCCTGCCAGGAAGGCAGCTTCCACACCCACACTCAACTCAAAGTGGCACCTAGCAGACAGGTCACCATGGCCTTCTGGGGCCAAACCCTCACCCCTTGGACGTCCCCTGTGGCATCTGACCCTGCCAACCACACTTCTCTGAAATGCCCCACTTTCCTGCTCTGAGCAGTGAGGAACTGCCCTGGCCACACCTCCAGCTGGCCCAGCCTCCAGTTCTGGGCTTGCCTCAGCTCTCTCCCCACCTCTCCTTGTTCTCCCTTGACAATCCACTGATGCCGCTGTGTCTCAGCTTCCATCCTTACCCTCTTGAACACCAAACCATTCTGTTCCAGCTGTTTCTGACTCTGCACACCTTTCAGCTCCAAAACTGACCCTTCTTCATCCCATGCCCTCCTCCTGTCTGACTGGCCTTTAGCGCCTGCGTCCAGTCAGTGAGCAAGAGGCCACCTGCTCAGACAGCCTCTCATGACTGTCTACTCCTTGGTGGGGTCACCAGGAGTCCAGGTTGGCCTTAGAAATGCGCTCTGATCAGTTCCCCAGGGACAAGGAGGCTCCTCTCTCCCTTGCCAAGCCCACAGGGACTGGTGTGTAGCCCAAAGGCCCATTTGGATATTCCCCAAAGCTTTAGTTGCTGAGCACAGGGAACCAGGATGTTCCATGCAGTGTCAGCTCCTTGGCACCTGCCCTTCCCAGAGGGAGGCTGTGGGGCAGGTGGTTCTGGGTCAGACAGCCACCCAGCAAACATGTCAGGGGGCTGATGGATGGACAGTGATGACCCAAAGTCCAGACCCAAAAGTGGACTGAGACACCAAATCCCCAGGTCAGGGCCCCTGCCCCCAAACAGGACCCAGACATCCTGGACCTTGTGTTCCTGTAGCTCCTCTGTTCTGGCCATCTCACAGCTGCTGCTAAGCTGACACTGAATACTACCTTTGGCTCCTAGAGGGGTCTGAGCCCCGCCATGGAGAGCATGGGATATGTGGGGGGCTGGATGTTTCACAGGTACACATGGTAATTCTTGCACCTTTGACCCCCTAAGTTCCACAGTGGTTTCGTTCTATGTGGGGCTGGTACTAGCTTACATTAGGGGAGTTTCCAGGTTCCCTTCACGTCATCTTCTACCCCTTCTTTCTCCAGGGAAACTACCCCTCAACTGGATTTGAGCCACACCCAGATCTCCCAAAGTCCAGCCCTGGAAGGGATGTCCCTGGGGGAGAGTGGCGCCCCTGCTGGCACAGCTCTGGCTGGTGGCAGGCACCTTCCCTTGACTTCCTTCCTTGGCTCTGCTGCTCCGCTGTCCGCGGTGTCAACACGGAGCTCCTGCCCCAGATTCCCATTAGCCCAGTGGGCATGGATTTGTCCAAAGATTGTTCTAAATACTGAGAGAAGTCACTCAGGGCGTGTCTCAGTACAAAGGCCAGCAGCCTGCAGAGCAGCTCTGCCTCCTGACCCTCCTCACCTGGAGGCACTATCCTGCTGGCAGCCCAAGCATTGCCAGTGCCCCACAGCCAAGGCTGGGAAAGGAGAGGTCCCTTGGCCACCCTCCCCTGTGCTCCTGCCTCGCCACCTTCTCACCGTCTTGGGGGCCCAACTAAATAATGACTGGAAAGTTTTGCCTGCTCCGTGGAATTCTCACCCCACAACTCAAGTCACAGGACTGTGGATCCTGCCCTTGGCTCAGGCCTTAACACATCCCCCTAGTTCCTCAGCCTGGACTCTGATGTCTCTGGTGCGAACCCCACATTCTAGCCAAGCTAAACTACTTGCCTGTACTTGTTTCCGTCTCTCAGTTTGGCCCATTTTGGCCTTTCCTAGATCAGGAATGACCTCTCAGGTTCTTTGTATCAGAACTCTACCCATCTTCAGAGAGGGAGCACCATGTCCCCTCTTCCAGGAAGCCTTCTAGCCCTAAACCATAATGCGTTGCTTTGAGACCCATCTCCCAGCACTTGGGTTCTGTGTACCTCTGAGATGTAGCGCCCACCCCCTGGTAAGCTCGCTCCTGTGGGTCCCGCCGGCTCCCACACACCATGTGCATGAGGTTGCTGAGTGAGGGGTGGGGAGGAGGGGAGTGGGGATCACAGGGAGCAGGTGTAGGGAATTGTGGGGAGGCTGGGGCTGGGAGGCAGGAGGGGCAGAGAGAGGATCCCACTGCAGCCTGTGGTCCTGAGGCCCCCTCTGCACTTACCCTCTGTCCCCAGCTCTGCTGGGACCTCTGTGGACCCTGGGAACCCCCACCAGCACCCTAGAAGTCCCACAACTCTCCAGCTAGGCTCAGAGAGACTTCAGGTAGCCGTGGCTCCTGAGAGACCCCAGAACATGGTCCCACCTCCTGCAAGGCTGGGCCAAAGAATGTGGGGTTGATGAGACTGGGGTGACCTCCAGCCTCCGCCCCAAGTCGCAGCCTGACCTGTGTCTGCACGAGCACTCAAAGTCCCTGTGTGGGGCCCAGGTGGCTGCCTGTCTTACCTGTGTGCTCATGGCCATGCAAGTGGGTCCCCCCTGCTACCTAGGTGTCAGCGTGCAGGCACCCGTGTGCTCTCATCTCTCTCCCAAGTATGCACAGGCTTTCTTCCATGTGAGTGGCTGTGGCCATGCACCTGTGAATGTGAATGTGCTTGCATGTGTGTGTGTCCTTGTCATCTCTACTGTGGGAATCACGTCTGTGGCCTCAGTGGTGTGTGTGCACATGTCCACATCAGTATGCTTGAGAGTATGTGTGAGATTGGGTGGTTCGTGAGGCCGTGGGACACAGGGATGAGGCTGAATGGAAGCAGCGTTCTGGAGCTGGTGAGCCCAGAGACAGAGCAAGAGGAGTCCGAGTGGACAGGGCAGAGGAGGTGGCCCCACCCATCTGGCCCTGGGAATGAGGCCACAGCTGGTGCAGTGAGCCCACCAATCCCCCCACCCCTCCAGATGGGCCTGTTCCCTGGGATTGGTGCCAGCCACAGGGAAGAGGGTACAATGCTCCTTGCTCCCTCCTCAGCACCAATAGCTGCTGGAGGGGGAGATGACAGCCTGGCCCTCATGTGCTTGTCTTGGTGAGGGTCGAGGGGGTGAGTTTAAGGGTGTGCTGGGCTGGCAGAGGAGGAAAGTGGCGGGGATCCTTGGGGGAGGATCTGCATTCACGTGGCCCCCACCCCGGGGTACCACAACACACGTGCAGGAGAGCAGCCCACCGGCTCAGGCCTCCCCTCCCCTCCCCAGGCTGGCTGCAGGAGCTGGCCCGCCGACTGGAAACCCCTTACTACCTGGTGAGCCGGAGCCCAGCTGTAGGGAACAGCTCCGGCCAGAGTGACAACTGTAGCAGCAGCAGCGAGGCCAACAGGACGGGGCTGGAGCTCCTGGGCGGCCCCTCCCTGCGCAGCGCCTACATCACCTCCCTCTACTTCGCACTCAGCAGCCTCACCAGCGTGGGCTTTGGCAATGTGTCTGCCAACACGGACACCGAGAAGATCTTCTCCATCTGCACCATGCTCATTGGCGGTGAGGCCTGCCGCTCTGCGTGTCCCGGGGCCCACTCCCAGACTTCCGGCCCCAGGCGGCCCCTACTTCCCACCTTCCCTAGGGGCCTGAGATCCTTCCCAGAGGTCCCCTGCTTCTAAGGACTCAGAGAACACCAGGCCAGGGACGGGAGAGTCCACTTGGCTGCAGGTCTCCCTGCCAACAGCAGCTCGTGTGTCTTGTCTAGGGGTGTGTGGGGTTGGGGGAGAGCACGGATCTGTGCAGCACGTGTCCGGGCCTGGAGGTGACCCCCTCTCGCCACCCTCCCCAGCCCTGATGCACGCGGTGGTGTTTGGGAACGTGACGGCCATCATCCAGCGCATGTACGCCCGCCGCTTTCTGTACCACAGCCGCACCCGCGACCTGCGCGACTACATCCGCATTCACCGCATCCCCAAGCCCCTCAAGCAGCGCATGCTCGAGTACTTTCAGGCGACCTGGGCCGTGAACAACGGTATCGACACCACCGAGGTGCGCAGTCCTCCTTGTTTGGCCCTGCCAGCCTTTGCTCCTTCAAGGAGTGTGCACATGGCCTGAAATTCCCAGGGGCACAAGGAGTGCAGAATTCTGGCCTCCTGGCCTCCGCTCTCCTGGGACGACAGCAGCATGGACAGAGGGCAGCCAAGAAGGCTCAGAGGCCCCCCCCCACCTTGGTGAGGTCTGGAGGCTTTGCTCACTGATGTCCGAGCCTGAGGCCTGGAAGAGGAAAGCTGGGCTGTTCATGGGGCAGCTAAAGTAATAGAGAGGGAGGCAGAAACAGCCCTTCCACCCCATGTGGGGCTTGAGGCTGTGCAGGAGGCCTCAAGGTCCCTCTCATGCCTCCCTGTGCTCCTGAGGCCAGTAGGGTGGAAAGGGGCTGGTTGGAGGCTGCCTCCCATTCTGCCATCCCAAATTTCCCCTCCTGCTCCCCACCTGCAGCTGCTACAGAGCCTCCCAGACGAGCTGCGCGCAGACATTGCCATGCACCTGCACAAGGAGGTCCTGCAGCTGCCCCTGTTTGAGGCAGCGAGCCGTGGCTGCCTGCGGGCGCTGTCCCTGGCCCTGCGGCCTGCCTTCTGCACGCCCGGCGAGTACCTCATCCACCAAGGTGATGCTCTCCAGGCCCTCTACTTTGTCTGCTCCGGCTCCATGGAGGTGCTCAAGGGTGGCACTGTGCTCGCCATCCTAGGTTTGTGAGGTCTGGAGAGAGGGATGGGATGGGTGCTTACGGGAGGCAGGTGGAACCACGGCCTTGTCTGCAGAGAACCCCAAGGCAGGGCATAGGCAAGGCCATGAGGAGAGAAGCAGGGATGGAGTCAGGAGTAGCCATGGAGCCGGTGACCACAGGGTGGCAGCACAAGGAGGGGGGAACCATCCCGCAGGTGTTCGAGGCTGGAGTGAATGGAGGACCAGCCTTTATTCTGAGGAGACTACAGGAGCAGCATTTCCTGTCAAGGAGGAAAACCGAATGCTCAGGATGGAAGTGCTGGAGAGAGTGCTCAGGCAGGGCCGGAAAGGGAGGAATGAAAGCCATCCTCTGGGGCCTGGCCACTGGCCTGTGGACCTTCCTCGGGCAGATCACAGAGCAGGCCCAGCCAGGGCTGCGATGGGTGACAGCAGAGCTCGGACATAGCATGCAGACTTCCCTCTTGGCAACAGAAAAACACACAGATGAGGGGCCAGTCCCCATACAAGGAAGGAGGCTGCAGCTGTGGAAAGGCACCGCGCTAGCGCTGACCCCAGGGCTCCCACAGCCAGGTCGGCCCTGGGCCCTGCCCTTTCCGTGCTCCCTCCCACACAGACCTCACAAAACCCATGAGGAGTAACTAGTGTTACTCCCGTTTGCAGAGAGGGAAGTTGAGGCCCGGAGGGGTCAATGAATTGCCAGGCTGGGGCTAGAACCTAGTCTGCCCGCCTCCAAACCTCAGGCTGTTTCCACTGTGTTCTCGGGAGACTCGAGTCCCACAGAAAGGACACGATTTCAGGGTGGTCGGAGGCACATCTGAGCGCTTTTGGAAACCCAGGGCTCTGCAGCTTGGGGGCTGGGAGCGGCTCTCCCCAGTGACCCCAGAGGATGGGGCCACGGATCTGCATGGGTAGTGGAGGGCCTCACAAACGGGATGCAAGGCAGATGGCACCCCAAGCTTGTAGACTCACCTTGGGGACAGCTGATATCCAGAAGGGCTGAGGTTTGTCACTGACCTGCAGAACCAGGAAGACCAGATGCCCAGCAGCCATCTTGCCCTTGAAGAGAATGATCCTCCAATAGGAAACAGAAGAAAGAAATGCCATCAAGGGGGTTTGGGAGCCAAGAGAGAGGCAAGAGGCTGCTACTGTCTACTTTGCATCTTTCATGAGTTTGACTCCTGGGCCTTGATGCAGTTTATGCCAGGACTTTGAGCAAATGGGGTTATGGCCACTTATGTATGGCTGGCAGTCCTTAAGAAATTATAGAGAACTGGAGAGATTCAGAGGGGCAAAAAGATTTTAACAAATGCGGACTGGTCACTCCAAAGCAAGTAGATTACAGACAGATGGGTTTCAGCCGAGCCTGGGAAGCAGCATAGCTGGGAGCTGGCACGGGCCCTGCAAGAGCATCTCTTCCCTGATGCCAGACACCGGTTCTCAGAATAGCCACATTCAGTATTAAGACGGAGCTGCAAGAATGGCCACTGTCTGCACCCCAGGCCTTTGCTCCAGAATGTCCCCAGCACCAGGACTTATGCCACCTTTGAGCCATCCTGTCCCTGTATGTTCTGGATGAACTGCTTTCTCTGTTGACCTGGGGGCCTGGATGCCCCAGTGAATGACTGGTTCCCCATGACCTGGTTTTCTGCTTTGCCTTCACCCCATCCTCCACCTGCCTTCTTAGTAGAACATCCAGGGCAGCTAAGGCTCACTGCTCATCTAGCATTGTCGACTCCTGTGTGTATCCCTCGGGCCCCTATGTGTATGAACCAGCAGCTAAGTTTGTGCAAAGTCAGTCGTGTGGGAGGAAGGGGGCAAGACAAAGAGTGGGCTGGGCAAAAGTGCCAGGAGAACCTTTCGGGGCCTGCTGAGCTAAGCAGGAGGCTCTGGCTGAGACACCAGCCTGGAGGGTAGTCTGGGCCTCAGACCAGTGGCATGGAACTCTGTCCTTGGTGCTGTCCTGCTTCTTGTCTTTACTTTACCTCTTGGATAAAGACAAGAAATACACACATATGCTATTTCCAGATGACACACATGAAGTGAGAGCTCATTCATCTGGTGAGCACACTGAGATCCAAATAGAAAGAACCAGAAGGATGGTCTAAAACCAAGAGAATAAGATATAACAGAGACACATTCTATACTTAAGTCAGAGCAAAAGTCTACAAACACTTAGAGGAGGGTTTCAGCTCAGTGAGACCTGCTGCCGGAGCGAGGCAGCCCAGGCAGTGGGCAATAGCCTCCCATCTCTTTCCTTGAGGATAAGGAGCCGCTTTTGAATCTTGTGAACTGTCTTGCAGTGGGGTGAGCTGCCTTGTAGGGCAGTGATTGCTCTGCCTAAGCCCTGATGGGCTGCCATCCCTGTTGGGAATGATCTATAGGGGATTCTTGTCGGGAGGGAAAGGAAAGAAATGAACTTTGATTGGTCGTCTATGTGTCAGGCGCTCTGTCTACACTAACTCATGTAATCCTCACCGTGACTCTGATCAGAGGCATCCTACTTCATTGATTTTATGAAATACATTTCCCTCCACAATTTAACATCTCAGAAGACTGGGATGTGTACTCTAATTGATGCCACTTTACAATCGCTGTCAGCCAGGTGGCAGTCTCAGCTGGGTGGTGGGAAAACGCACCATTGACACCTCCTGGTAAGATCAAGAAAACACCAGACTCAGTTCAACACAGGATTCTCCTGCAGAGGCACCAGAGCTCAGGGAGATGAAGTGATGTGGCTGCCTGACATTTCCACTGCCACGTGGGGCACTCACCTACTGGTCCCACACTGGTTCCTGGACAAGTGCCGCCCGAATCCCCTGTGGGGCGTGGAAAACAGACTGTAGGGTCTCCAGTAGATAAGATTCTGTAGATAGGGATGGGGCCTTGGGGTCTGATTGGTTTAACTTTCCCAGGGGATTCTGATCCACAGAGAGGCTGTGAACCACTGCAGCTGGTGACTGACTAGTTGTCTCAGAGCTAAAATTCAGGTATGTTTCAGCTCAGTGGCTCTGATCCCAAGTGTGCTGGAGCACCGGGGTCACAGTGCTCTTCACCCCAAACCTGTCTAAGGAGCCAGTGAATTGGGCAGCAGGGGTCAGCCAGGGTCCGGGCCCCTCAGCTCCTCTTTGTGTAGTAGGAGCCTTGCTGGAAAGGCCCCATCTGCCCATGAGGCCCAGCACCTCTGTTCTGCTCCTCTTCCCAATGGCTGAGGGGCAGGGCTCACTGACCTCTGTTTCCTCTCCCCAGGGAAGGGTGATCTGATTGGCTGTGAACTGCCCAGGCGTGAGCAGGTAGTCAAGGCCAATGCGGACGTGAAGGGGCTGACCTACTGCGTCCTGCAGTGTCTGCAGCTGGTCGGGCTACATGAGAGCCTCGCGCTGTACCCCGAGTTTGCCCCACGCTTCAGCCGGAGCCTCAGAGGGGAGCTCAGCTATAACCTGGGTGCTGGTGGAGGCCCCATGGAGGTGAGGGCACTGGGTACGTGCATGGAGGGGCTGGGGTTGCAGGTAGCCTGCTGACGTGGGCAGAGGCTGAGGGTGGCAGAGGTGCTGTGTGAGTGCATGGACTGATGTAGACGGCCCTGCACATGGCGGAGATGGACTGGGGGTGGCGTGTTGGTGTCTACACACTCCCTGCCCCTTCACACCCACACACTGTCCTTTAGAGCCCAGCCCAGCCCAGCGGTGTCCAGCCACCCCTCCCGGCTCTCCCTGGCCCATCTGAGACAGCTTGGCCTGGCACACAGCAGTCTAAGGGAGGGAAGCTGAGTTCCCTGGTACCAGACAAGCAGTGTAGAAGCCACATGAGGGATGCACCTTCGGGGCAGGGCCAAGCAGGGCCATTCACTGCCCCTCCAGGCTGCCTCTGAGGGCGTTTTGCAGCTCCTTCTGGTCTTTACAGTAAAACAGGACTGCTCTGAGGGGCTTTTAAATTTCCTTACTAGTTCTTGATACTGCATCCTCCTGGATAGTTCAGCTAGCCTGAGGGCCCAAGCAGAGGGGTGGTGTGCCCACACTGGGCTAGAATTCTGATGGGCAGCAGATGCCTCCATGGCTTTTGTGGCTTGTGGTGGCAGCAGAAAAGCAGCCCTCCCCCGCCCTTCCCCCAGCCTCTTCATCTGCAGGGTGGGAGATACTGGGCAACCTGTTTAACAGAGACGGCTCCTCCCTTCTAGGGAGATGAGGCTGGGGTGAAGGAGGTGAGTAGAGGACAGTATGGGGCTATCCACGCTGCTTCCCTTTTCCCCATTGTCCCCAGGTGGACACCAGCTCCCTGAGTGGTGACAACACCCTCATGTCCACGCTGGAGGAGAAGGAGACAGACGGGGAGCTGGGGCCCACAGCATCACCAGCCCCAGCTGACGAGCCCTCCAGTCCCCTCCTATCCCCAGGATGTACCTCCTCTTCCTCGGCTGCCAAGCTGTTGTCCCCACGTCGAACTGCGCCCGGGCCCCGGCTAGGTGGCAGAGCGCGGCCAGGCCGGGCAGGGGCTTCACAGGCTGAGGCTGGCCCCTCTGCTCACCCTCGGAGCTTAGAGGGGCTGCAGCTGCCCCCCATGCCATGGAATGTGCCCCCAGATCTGAGCCCCAGGTGAGTGGGCCCTGGGCTACTACATTCTGGCCTAGATGATGCTAATGGTGGGGTTCCAGCCAGCCACACCTCCCCCCAGGGTGTGCGTCCTTCCATCTTAACCCCTCCCAGCCTCCTCCAGGAAGCCTCTGACTCCACCTCCCTGCTGTCCCCGCCCCACCATTTGGTTCATGGCTCAGAACTCTCCTGCTCTTTCACATCACTCAAGCTTGGATGCCCAGAGAAACTGCAAGCTCCTTGGGGAAGGGACCACGTGTTACCTATCTCTTGAGGCCGCAGCCCCTTGGCCCAGCTTCAGGCTCCTTCAGCCTGTGTGGACAGGGGGGCATCTTGCCCCATGATGCACTGCAGCAGCAGCTGCTGGTCAACTGATTTGTTGTCCTGGCACCTGCATCCACAGGGTAGTAGATGGCATTGAGGATGGCTGTGGCTCTGACCAACGCAAGTTCTCTTTCCACGTGGGGCAGTCTGGCCCGGAATGTAGCAGCAGCCCCTCCCCTGGACCAGGTACTGGGACTAGGGCCGGGGGGAGTTTGGCAGGGCAGCCCCGTTGCGCCGTGAACCAACCTCTGGGTAATGAGCAGTGACTTCACCTGGAAGCCCTCTAGCCCTCACCCCCTTGCTTGGGTTGGGCAGGGGAGTTAAGATCAGAACCTTGGTGTTGGAAAATAGCTGGGAACAGGGTTTGTATCTGCTGTCATCGCTCTAGCAGTGCGACCTTGGTTCTCACTTCCACTTCCCATCTGTAGGCCGGTTGTGCATGTTTGATACTGTCTGACTCACTGGCGGGATAAGGGGCTGGGAAGTAGAGTTCAAAGTGGCCGCTGGCCAGGCCAGGCAGACCTGGGACTGGACCAAGTAATAAATGCTCAGGAGTGTCCATGTGTCTGGAGGACAGAAGAGACAGGCACAGACAGCGGCCTACTGAGGGGAGGGTGTAGGAGCAGTGTACCTGAGGCCCCTGGCAGTCTGGGCAGAACTCAGCGACTTGGGCCAGGCTGGAGTGGCTGTTCTTGTACCTGGCCCTGCCAAGCCAATGTGGTCTGTACTAATGGGTAGAAGCCTAGACCCCATGCAGTCTCCTCTTCCTCCTGTCCAGAGAATGGCCTGCTTACTGTCCCCCTCGGGCCCAGCGAAGCAAGGAACACAGACATGCTGGACAAGCTTCGGCAGGCGGTGGGTGAGGGGCGAGGTGGAGGCAGAGGGGGGAGAGGGGCAGGCACTGCTGTGTTTGAGACTGCTGGCCCTTGCCTCCTCCCCTACAGGTGACAGAGCTGTCTGAGCAGGTGCTGCAGATGCGGGAAGGCCTACAGTCGCTCCGCCAGGCCTTGCAGCTCATCCTGGCACCCCATGCGGAGGGCCCATGCCCAGCCAGTGCCTCTGGACTCCTGCAGCCTCTGTGTGTGGACACTGGGACCTCCCCCTACTGTCTGCAGCCCCCAGCTGGCACTGTCTTGAGTGGGACATGGCCCCACCCTCGTCCAGGGCCCCCTCCCCTAGTGGCACCCTGGCCCTGGGGCCCCCCAGCATCTCAGAGCTCCCCATGGCCTCGAGCCACAGCTTTCTGGACCTCCACCTCTGACTCAGAGGCCCCAGGCTCAGGAGAACTCTGCCCTAAACCCAGCACCCCTGGCTCACCGCCCCATGAGGCGGCAGCTAGGACTGGGCCCCCAGAGGCTGTGAACCAGGCTGAGGCGGCCAGCCCCGGAGAGCCCCCACCAGGGTCAGGTGGCCTGGCCCTGCCCTGGGAATCCCACAGCCTGGAGATGGTGCTAATTGGCTGTCATGGCTCTGGCACAGTCCAGTGGACCCAGGAAGAAGGCACAGGGGTCTGACTGCTGGCTCCAGAACTCAAGAGTTGCCAGATGTGCTGTTCTGTCCAGCCTCAGGGTGGAGGAAGGCCAGTGGCCAGCCCAACCTGGGACTCTGCTGCCCGCAGGCCCAGAGCAGGGAACCTGAGGGAAGGAGGGGCTTTGTCCAGGACTGGCCTCAGGCTGGGAACCTCTGGGCTTCTCCTACGGGCCCTTCTCAGCCTGCAGTTCTGACCTGTCTCCCTCTGCATCCTGAGGCCAAGAAGGGGTTCTGCCATTCCCTGCATGTGCCCCTGCCTCACCCTGCCCCATTTTTTATATTAAAAGGAAATAATAATAAAAGGAACTACTTTGGAACTCAGTGCTTTTTATTTACAAAGAAAAATAATAAAGGAAAAGTCTGAAGCTAATCAGCTAGAGACAGGGGTGAAGGTAGGACTCTGAAGGAAGGGGGGAAGGTGGTCTGCAAAGACAGGAGAAGGAAGAGGCTCTGGCTCTAAGGAGGCC